>CM056052.1:34860832-34993332 GCA_029574335.1 Rana kukunoris
TCCACAGCCACCCCTCTGTCCAAGGTTAGACATGTGCAGAATGAAAACATTTGTTTTGTTTATTCGTTTTTTAACGAGTTCCAAATTTTCAGAACGATTCCAATGGTCGAAAAATTATCGACCAATTCAAATTCTATGTGAAGAATAGCTGGAGGTAAAGCAGCGGGGTGGGAAGCCGGCCACTGCATCCTTAACAACCGATGAGTCATCAGCTGTCAACGGGCTTCCCTGCCGAAAGCTGAAATGTAAACAACAAAATTTTGTTTGGGTACAGAGTTGCACGACCGTGCAATTGTCAGTTAAAGCAATGCAGTGCCGTATCGAAAAAATGGCCTATTCATTAAGGGGGTAAACCTTCAGTAGCTGAAGTGGTTAAAAATAAAAAAAACAATGACCCTGATGTAGATCCATCTCATGCCGGAATGGTCACACAGAGGAGGCAGTTGGTGGTTAGCCTTTGTCGCGGACAGAACTTTTTTTTTTTTTCAGGTCCAACAGTGTGGCTGGCAGCAGGAGATGGATCTACATTGGGAGGCATTGTTGTTTTAATTTTTTTTTTTTTAAGATATTTTTATTAGGTTGTTTTCATTTTAATAAAGGAATTGTCATAGGCTCTTTATTCACTTTTTGCATCTCTATTATGTTCTGTTTTACTATTTTTTTCTATTCTATTTTGTCCCTTTTTTTCCTGTTCTGTTATTTTCTACTCTATTATATTCCTTTATTTCTATTATATTATATTTTATTCTATTCTTTTGTTTTCTAATTTATTCGGTTCTGTTTTACTCTGTTCTGATCCTTTAATGTCTATTCTATGTTCTATTATTCTTTTATTTGTTATTCTATTATTTTCTATGCTATTCTTATATTTTCTATTCAGTTCTATTCTTTTATTTTATGTATTATTGTATTCTATTCTTTTATACCCTATACTATTATTTTCTATTATATTGTATTGTAGTATTTTTTTTTTATGTTCTATTCCTTTATTTATATCTTTATTTTTATCTTTATTCTATAGTATTTTATTATATTATTTTATTTTCTATTTTATTCTGTTCTGATTTACTCTTTTCTATTATTTTCTTTGCTCTTTCCTATTCTATTATTTTGTATTCTAATTCTTTTTTTTCTACAGGCCCGGATTTACTCCCTTTGCCGCTCCAAGGCCGGCTCCTTCAATGCTGCCCCCCCCCCCACACACACCATCACATAAAGGGCTTCTGAGCCACCCCCCCATGTGATAGAAATGAGGATACATAAATAGCTCTGAGTCGGCTGAACATGGCGCCTACACAATGACGGGTGGTATTAGCAATATACTGTACGTCTTAGTAGGGGGGTGTTTAAACAAATGAAAGGTGGCTTTTGCAATGTTGTTATGCGGCATTGCAGCACGAATATATTGCTAATACCACCCCCAAGTTATCAGCTCTGCCCATCAATTGAAAACTTGGCCTCTTCAGTAGCTATCCGCCCCTTAGATGATATAACAGTAATGCACCCACCCCCTTGCAGAGTAGAACAAGCATCTGGAGCGTGTGGCAGCGTCTGTCACAAGATGGTCGTCATTGTGCAGGCTCCGTGTTCAGCTGACTCTGAGCTATTGTTGTCGGCCCCATATTGTGGTTTGTGCTGCGTCTGCGCAGTACAGGGGGGACACAGGCCAGTGTGCTGCCAAAAAAGATTCCCCGGCGGATTTTTATCTCCCTGTACTGCGCAGGCACAGTGCTTGCGTAATACGAACCACAACAGAGCCTCCGAAAATAGCCAAAGTTGAATAACCAAGTCTGCTGTTACAGGGCGCCTGCGCAATGACCACGATGCAGCGGCACGCTACCGATGCTCATGCAGAGCAAGGGGCGGGTGTATTAATGTTATCTTGTGCAAGGGGCGAATCTGCAAGGGGCGGGTTTATTACTGTTATATCATGCAAGGGGTGATGATGGACAGAGATAATAAAAATGTTGATGGGTGTTTTCAATACTTGTCACAGTATATTGTTATTATGCTTCTAAAATGTGCCCTCTTCTGTAGCCATTTGCCCCTTACACGATATGCAGAGTGTATGGTGAATGGAGGAGGGTTAGATCTCCCAGTACTCAGCACTCACCTACGAGCCAACGGCGGTCAGTGGGGTGCCGGATGTCAGGCTCTCCCCCTCTCCATATCGGTCGGATGGTCCGGTCCGGATCTCAGGCTCAGTCCTCTGTATGGATCGGTAGGCCGGGTCCCAGCTCTTCCCTCTCTATGGATCATATTGTCCGGTCCAGATCTCAGGTTCTCCCCTCTTAATGAATCGGGTGGGCATGTCCGTCTCTCTCCTGTCTCTAAAACCCGCGACCCCGGTCACTCCTATTGGTCCCCCCTGCCGGCCAGTGACAGGGGAGAGCGCCGTGTGTCGTCGTGGAGACCTTTAGGAGGTTCAAATCCACCAATAGTAGAATGCAGCATCCGGTGGGCAAGGATGTGCTGTGTTGATACTGGAGAAGACTGGGCAGTGAATGGGTGGGTGGTTATGTGGTGTTGGGGCACAGAGAGAGTGTAAGAAGGCGGGACGGCTTGGCCCGGGGGCGGCTCCTAATAAGTGTGGACAGAATCTGTGCCAGTAGTAATAGTAAATGTGGTGTCCCAGGGCTGGATTCCAGACAAGGACACCAAGGCCAGGATTTTTTTTCTCCCCCCCCTGTTGCCGTGGCGCTGCCCCTGCACCCCTTGCCACCCCGAGGCCTGGCCTCGGTGGACTTGTCTGTAATCCAGCCCTGCCTGCCAAGGTGGTTCTGGCCAGCTCGGTAGATTGTTTTAAGAAAGTCCTGGATTCTTTCCTAAATGTACATAATATAACTGGGTACTAATATTTATAGGTAAAATTGATCCTGGGTTTTTTCGCCTTCCTCTGAATCTACTGTGGGTATAGAATTGGTTATATGGGATTTTATGACATTTTTTATTTTATTTACTTTATGGTTGAACTAGATGGACTTGTGTCTATGTAACTATGTAACATCTAAATAACGAAAAATGTGTCCTAATTTTAATTTGGAATGAAACAAGCTGCGCATGTCTAATGTATGTATATATAGGGCCAGATTCAGGTAGATGGGCGCATGTTTGTGGCGGCATAACGCAGCACATTTAAGTTCCGCCGACGCAAACTAGTGAGGCAAATACAGTATTCACCAAGCACTTGCTCCTAAGTTTGCGCCGGCGTAACTTAAATGTGAAGGCGCAAGTAGGTGTAAGTGGAAGTGGGTGTGACCTTATGCAAATGATGGTCTGAGCCTGGATCTGACACTTACGCCCGGCCTATCATCCACGGAGCATGCTCAGTGACCTCGGTGTCTGATCGCTTCCCTGTGAGCATGCTCACAACTACCCCGGCCCAACTGGCTTATGCCGAGCCTAAAAATATGCCCAGACATGCACCCGTCTGGTGCAAATTTGCCTCTGGGCCCTTTATTAAAAAATAAAAAATAAATATATATAAACAAAAATAAAAAAAAACATTTATAAAAAAAGGGGGTTTGACACATGGGGCCCTGGGGACCTCTGAGCCCTGTAATAAAAATATATCTATATATAAAAAAAAAAAAAGAAAAAAAATAATATAAAAAAAATGTAAAACATTTGTATAAAAAAGGGTTGGAATCGGGGGGCCCTGGGGACCTCTGGGCCCTATAATAATAATAATATTATATATATATATATATATATATATATATATATAGGGCCCTGGGGATCTCCAGACCTATAAAAAAAATGGCCCTTTAATAAAAAAAAAAAAATAATAATATTTAAAAAAAATATATATTTTTATTTAAAATAAATAACAAAAAAGTGGGGGTTGCCATCCAGGGCCCTGGGGACCCCCGGGCCCCTTACAGGTGTACTGCCTGTACCCCCTGATGGCGGCCCTGGCTATGGACTTACACGCGGCGCACTTAGGGCCAGATTCTCATATATCTGCGGCGGCGTAGCGTAAGCCATTTACACTACGCCACCGCTGCGTACTAGAGCAAGTGCTTTATTCTCAAAGCACTTGCTCCGTAGTTTGTGTTGGCGTCTCGTAAATCGCCAAGCGTAAACCCGCGCAATTCAAATGGGGCGGCTTGTATTTAAATTAAGTGCGCCCCCGCATCGAACGAACTGCGCATGCGCCGGCCGGGGAAAAAGGCCAGTGCGCATGCTCCAGCTCACGTCGGGAAGCGTCGTTGAAACCGACGTCAAAACGACGTGAGCGTCATTTACGCAAGTCCCTATTCGCGAACGAGTTAGTAAAACGACGTAAGCGATGGAACGGACGGACGAGATACGCGCGGCGCATGTAGGCAGCGTATGGTGCTAATCCGTTCGTGAATTGGGAAAAATCCCTCATTTGCATATTTGCAGGGGAAATCAATAGGCGCGACTGATGCGCCCAGCGAAATTAAGCGCTGACGATACTCTGGCGTCGGAACGTTCCGCCGGTCGCAAATGACCCGTTATTGGGCGCATCTAGTTTGGTGGGTACGGGCACATAGAAACGACGGCGCATCATCACAGTTACGCGGCGCATATCCAAATACTCCAGCGCAAGTGTTGCTGAATCTGGCCCATAGTATCTATGCATTTTTTTCCAGTGTGGACCTAGCCAATGAAGTCCCGGGTTCTCTCACTTCCTTAATGGGGCGGTCCTTAATGCTGTAATACTCTGAGTCCAGGCTGCATGATGATGCTGTCCAAGGGGGCGTGTACACAACAGTTTGGGCTCAGTGGAAGTGCCAGACTTGGAGATCTTTGCAGATAGGAAATCTTTGCAGCTTTGAAGGAAAAACTGTTTTTTTTTTTAAATATATTATTGAGCTATTCTGCTTTACGTATTGTGTAGCTGCTTTTTAAAATAAATACATACATGTATAATGATTGATATTACTGTTACTTTTATTACTGGTAATACAAATTTCACTTTGCAGGTGCGGGGTGATCACCTCTATCCCAAATGGAGCAACTCAGAACTACTACTGCCATGGCATGGTTGGCAGATACGTCAATATAATTATACGTGGAAAGGCCAAATATCTTACATTATGTGAAGTTCAAGTCTGGACCTCTGACAGAGATTGAGTGACCCACTCAAAAAGAGCAACAGATGATTACAATAATAAAATGTAAAATCTATTGCCTTATGTGTCAGTAATCTGAAGGGCAAAGCAAATAATCAAATAATCAAATACTGATTAATAAACAATATTCAGCATTATGTCCGTGTTGTCAAATGTGTTATTCACTGCATTCCAGTATACAGAGAAAGCTTGTTACATGCGTTAGATTTAAATGCAGGTGATGTATTAACCAATTCAATACAGGTAATTTCCACCCCCTTCCTGCCCAGGCCAATTTTCAGTTTTCAGCGCTGTCGCATTTTGGATGACAATTGCGCGGTCATGCAACACTGTTCCCATATGATTATTTTTTCCCACAAATAGAGCTTTCTTTTGGTGGTATTTGATCACTGCTGCGGTTTTTATTTTTTGCACTATAAACAAAAAAACACAGGGGCAGATTCACATAGAATTAGATTAGCATAGAGTATCAGAGATACTCTACGCCGCCGTATTTTACCTGGCTCTACGTGGAATCCCGGTAGATTTTGTCCAGTAAACTACGGCGGCGTAGTGTATTTCTCCCGGCGCAATCCATCTACGCGAGTAGGGGGCGTGAAGCATTTAAATTAGGCGCGTTCCCGCGGCGATCGAACTGCGCATGCTCCGTTCCGAAATTTCCCGCCGTGCATTGCGCGAAATCACGTCGTTACGTCATTTTTTTTGAGTAGCGTCGTTAAGGACATTCCTATTCCCGAACGAGTTACGTAAAAAAAAAAAAAAAAATTTCGACTCGGGAACGACGGCCATACTTAACATGGGCTACGCACCGTTAGACCAGCAAATAGCTGGTCTAACAGTACGTAGCAAAAAAATTACGTAAGCGATTGCGAAGGACGCTCGTATCTTCGTGGATCGCCGTAAAAACTCATTTGCATATCCTGATGCTGAAAACGACGCGGACTCCTCCCAGCGGCCGCAAAAAGATTGCAGCGTAGATCCGAAGGCTTACGAAGATGCAAGCCTCTCGTATCGAAGCCCGAAGCCGCCGTATCATGGTTTGAGGATTCAAACTAGTGATGCGGCGCGCGTAATTTGAAAGTACTCCTGTCTAACACCAGTTAGACAGGAGTTACGGGTCTATGAATCTGGCCCACAATATTTTTCACTTTTTGCTATAATAAATATCTCAATTATAAAAAAACAAAACAAAAAAAAAAACATATTTTTTGATCAGTTTAGGCCGATATTTACTCTTCTACATATTTTTGGTAAGAAAAAAATTGCAATAAGCGTATATTGATTGGTTTGCGCAAAAGTTATAGCGCCTACAAAATAGGGGATAGATTTATAGCATTTCAATTATTATAATTTTTTTACTAGTAAAGGCGGCGATCTGCGATTTTTGCCAGGACTGTGATATTGCGACGGACACTTTTGACACTATTTTGGGACCATTGACAATTATACAGACAATTATATATGCTAAAAATATGCACTGATTACTGCATAAATGTTACTGGCAGGGAAGGGGTTAACACTAGGGGCGATCAAGGGGTTAACTGTGTTCCCTAGGTAGTGATTCTAACTGTGGGACGAGGGAACTGACTGGGGGAGGTGACCGATCAGTGTTCCTATATACAAGGAACACGCGATCGGTCTCCTCTCCCCTGACAGGACGTGGATCTGGGTGTTTACACACCCAGATCCACGTTCCTGCTCTGTGACAAGCGATCGTGGGTGCTAGACAGAGATTGCGGGCACCAGACACTCAAATCGGCTGCTGAGTGACGCAACAGGTGCACGCACATGCCCCCTAGACAGCCGGGAAGCTGAGGACATCATATGATGGCCACCAAGGATGGCAGGACTGTCATAATACAAGAGCGGGATTTGAAATGCAGCCTCTGGAGGTAAAAATCAATGAACACTTTAAAGAATTTCGTACCATCATCCAGAATTTAGATATAGAAAAATTGTCTCTGAGGTCCCCAGACCAGAGATCCAAAGAAGGGGGGATGTGGGGCCATTGTTGGACTATTGCGGTACTTATACTATGGATATGAAGTGTACAAACACAGATATAAAAATATATAAAAAATGTTTTTATTAATTACAACATCAGTAAATACACAACAGAGAGTGAAAATTAAAAGAATCAACGACCAGCACAACACCAATATAATGATCCCAAAGTGGGGGGGGGGAGAACAATGGCTTTAGCCGCTTCATCAGAAGCATGTCTAGGAAAACCCCACAAGCGAGCCGGGGTGGGCGCCACCACACAAGGTCCCGTAAGGCGACCAGGGGCGCGCATGTGTTGGATGGACCTACTTGGATGCAAGGAATGTCTTGCGTGTAGGGGGCCCCGGGAACTGGAGCCCTAGCTGGGACATGTGTATAAAGCCACATGTAACCTCCACAGGGAGAGTCCATGATAGTGAATCAAGAGGGGAGGGGGACCACATTGGGTCCTAAGGTGGCATCAGGGTAATGAAGCCTACCAGTGGCACTGTGGGCTTGGCGAGTCCACAGGGATCCCGTTGTCCGGAATCCCTTACGGGACCTTGTGTAGTGGTGCCCGCCCAGGCTCGTTTGTGGGGTTTTCCTAGACATGCTTCTGATGAAGTGGCTAAAGCCGCAAAACTAGTTAAGATGATTGTCATGACTCTCAACCCACTGTTCTTCTCCCCCCTTGGGGATCATTATATTGGTGTTGTGTTGGTCATTAATTCTTTTAATTTTCACTCTCTGTTGTGTATTTACTGATGTTGTAATCAATAAAAATGTTTTTTTTATATATTTTTAAATCTGTGTTTGTACACTTCATATCCATAATATAAGTACTGCGATAGTCCAACAATGGCCCCACATCCCCCCTTCTTTGGATCTCTGGTCTGGGGACCTCAGAGACAATTTTTCTAGTTCAAAAACAAACATATCGTGCATTAACCCATTTATGCTTGAGTTTGCAAATTCATATATTTTGCCTAGAAAAATTCAAAAAACAAGAACTTGAAGAGGATTTTTCTTTATTATATTATTATTATTATTGTTGTTGAGTTATGGTTCAATAAGTATTTATTAAAGGTTTTCAGACAGTGAAAATAAACAAGATGAACATATTGGACCTGACCCCTGACACAGGGCAGCCAGATCCATAAGAAGAAGAAGAAGAAAAAAAAAAAAAAATAGACACTCCAAAGTACACGCACAAACTTGCACAAATATTCACATTATGGATATTGTGGGTGGACATATATCGATAAATCGATAAAGCAAACCAGCATCCAAATAAAATAAAAAAGGGAACTACTTTTCGAGCTCGTTCCGGGCGCCCCTTCGGGATCCTGCTGCGCCCGAGATCCAAGGAAGTGAAAGATTATGTAGCTCAAAGGGCGAGAAAAACTGGGCTGGAGTGCTGATAACTACCGAACAGCCATATAACGGTACCACTTCCATAAAATGTGTTCGGCCCAGTGTACTAACAGAGTGCCCGTGGGTAACTAGTCGGCCATCAAGAGCGACCCAAGGGGAGGCCAAGAAGACCAGTAGAGAGAAAGGGGGAGGAATAGTAAGAAAAAGGGTAGGAGAAGGTGGGGAAGATGGAGGAGGGGGGGGGTTGGGGAGACGGTGTGCTCCATTCCCGCCTAGGGAATACAATCTTCGAAAGTAAAAGAAACTGAGCCTAGAGAAGGGGTCAAAGGAGACTGCACTCCAACTCCACTTCTAAGTGCACGGTTGGGGGCTTGAGTCTAGTATCTGCAGGGGTACATTGGGCGAAAGTCTGACCTTTAGTTTGTCCGATGTGGAGTAGTGTCTCCATAAGCTCCAAGTAAAGGAGAATTTATCATATCTGTCTAGGGATTTAGCTTGCAATTCTTCCATAAGCATGATACCATTGATTTCGCTTACCCATTCAATCAAAGTCGGAGGGGAGGGTGATTTCCAGTGCCTGGAGATCAGTTGTCTACCTGCGCTAAGACAAAATTTCAGGAGGGAATTCTTTTGAAATTTAATGGAGCCCGGGAGAATAGATAGAAGGGCAATAAAGGGAGATGGGGAGAGGGGATCTCCGTACAGTTCAGAATATATTTCAAAAATATGGTTCCAGAACGGACGGAGTAAGTCACAGTCCCACCAGACATGACAGTACGTACCTATAGCCAGGTTGCATCTCCAGCAGGAGTCAGAAGCCGATGGAAACATGACCCTGAGGGCGGAAGGGACTCTGTACCACCTAGACAGTAATTTATATTTTTTTTCTTGCACATAACTGGACACTGAGGACTTATGGGTGAAGAGAAAGGCTGTACGCCATTCCGCTTCACTGATGGGCCTCTCAAGGTCCCCTGACCATGCTGCAGTGAATTTAGGAAGGGAACCATGGGTGTGTTCTGTAATTAGTTTGTATACCAACGAGAGGGTGTGCCTTTGGGTTTCTGGCAGTGAGCATAAATGTTCAAAGCCTGTCAGGGGTCTGTGGACCTGCTTAGAAATGTGTAGTGTCCTATAATAGGTCGTCAGATGCATATGGGTGAGCCAGGTCAATCTAGCTGAAGGGGTAGCCCCAGGTGAGACAAAGGAGCCTGTGGAGGCATGCACGAAGCGCCGTGCCGTCGGCCAGGAAGCCCTATCATAGTCGCCAAGAGCCCTGGTCAGTCTACTCTCAGGGAAGGCTGGGTTGTCAAACAGGGGAGTCAGTGGGCTGGGGTCGGTTGAAAGTGCCCAGGACTCCCTCCTGCGGTACCAAAGCCCCAAGGCATCTTTGGTTAGGGGAGACAAATCTGGTATAGACCGGTACCCCCCACCGTGTCCCCAGAGAAGCGCATGGAAATGAGTTGAGGTTAAGTCCTGTTCAACCTGGGTAGCGATCTTAGTCAGGGGGCGGGGGAACCACTCCAAGAGTCGAGAAAGCACCGCAGACGCGTGGTAGAGTTCAAAGTCTGGGAGGCCCGTACCCCCATTAGAGACGGGGGAGCAGAGCAGTGAGTGTTTCAGCCTAGGGCATTTCCCCTGCCACACGAACCGAATAGCCATAGAGCGCAATGTATGAAAAAAAGCGGAGGGGAGAGCTATGGGGAGCGCTTGGAACAGGTACAGCAGCTTCGGCAGAACGTCCATTTTTAGAGTGTTCATACGCCCAAACCATGACACCGGCAGGTCCATGCGCTTCTCTGTGAGGAGCCGGAGCTTGGTTAAGAGTGGAGTATAATTTAAAGCATATATCTCGGACAAATGCGCTGGTATGGCAGTTCCCAAGTAGGAAATGGATTTCTCCTTCCAATGGAAGGAAAAATTAGATTTGAGAAGGGGGAGGGTACGCTGTGGTAGGGATAAGTTTAACGCTTCCGTTTTGGACAAGTTTAGTTTGTAATTGCTGAGTCTGCCAAATCTGTCAATCTCTGCCAGAATGGATGGGATGCTCAAGTGGGGTCGAGTGACATAAAGAAGCAGGTCATCTGCGTACAGGGAGAGCTTGCAATTAACGGAGGGCGTTTGGATCCCATGAATATTTGGGTTAGCCCTAATCGCCTGTGCTAAGTTTTCTATCACCAGAGCGAACAGTTGAGGGGACAGGGGGAAGCCCTGCCGTGTACCATTCTTGATCGATAGCATGCTTGACTGCGTGCCGTTGACCAAGATAGAGGCAGAGGGAGTGGAATACAGGGAAAGGATACGCGAGAGCATTTTTGGGCCTAATCCTATATGACGGAGCGTACCTTCTAGGAAGGACCAACTGACCCTATGAAAAGCCTTCTCCGCATCACAGGAGAGAAGGCAAGATGGTAGTCCGTGTCTCTGGGCATAAGCGATGAGATGCAGGGTCTTGGTAGTGTTGTCACGGGCCTCACGGCCCAAGACGAAGCCCACCTGGTCACCATGTATGATAGTGGGCAATAGGGGGGAAAGCCGATCGGATAGAATTTTCGTGAAGAGTTTCAGGTCAATTTTAAGGAGAGAGATAGGCCTATAATTGGAACATTGAGACGGGGGTCTTTACCCGATTTGGGGAGGACTACAATCTGGGCCAAAAGCAGGGATGGGGAGGGATGCACACCCTCCTCAATGGCGTTAAAGGCCTTTGCGAGTAGGGGAGCCAGGTGGGGAGCGAACAACTTATAAAAGCGTCCTGTAAAACCATCTGGACCGGGGCTTTTGCCATTCTTAAAGCGGATGGTTCACCAAAAACAAATATTAAAAGCCAGCAGCAACAAATACTGCAGCTGCTGACTTTTAATATTAGGACACTTACCTGTCCTGGAGTCCAGCGGCGTCCGCAGCAGAGGATGAGCGATCGCTCGTCACCCTGCTGCTCCCCCCTCCATCCACGGCGAGGGAACCAGGAAGTGAAGCGCTCCGGCTTCACTGCCCGGTTCCCTACGGCGCATGCGCGAGTCGCGCTGCGCCCGCGATTGGCTCCCGCTGTGTGCTGGGAGCCGAGAGTTCCCAGCATACAACGGGAAAAGCCCGTCTTTTGCCCGAGACTGCGGGCCGGAAGTGGGTGCGGATACCTGTCTTTAGACAGGTATCTGCACCCCCCTCCCCCCTGAAAGGTGTCAAATGTGACACCGGAGGGGGGAGGGTTCCGATCAGCGGATCTTCACTTTAGGGTGGAGATCCGCTTTAAGTTTTTTGATAACCAGACGGAAGTCGGCCTCGGTCAGGGGAGATTCCAGCTCCTCACCAGCGGAGGCCAGTATGGACGGGAGCGCGGTGTCTGTAATATAGGAGGATAGATCTGCCGGGGAGTCTCCAGGTATGGAGCAGGGCCTAGGGGGTTGGGGGGAGAGATTATAAAGATCGGAATAGTACTGGCGAAATTCCTCTGCTATGGCGGAATTAGCCAACACCTTACCCCCACCGGGAGATGCAATGAAGGGTATATGTTTTCTAGCCTGCCGTGGCTGAAGAGTGTTCGCTAAAAGCTTACCGCACTTGTTGGCTTGAGAGTAATGGGTGAAGCGGCCCTTATCTCTCACCACCAAGGAGCGGTCAGAGAAAATTTGTAACAGGTCCCGCCTTGCACCTGCCAGATCCACCAAAGTGGCTGCATCAGGCGATCGTTTGTGTGAGTCCTCCAGGGTCGAGATAGTAGCCAGAAGGCGGGATACGTCCGCCGAACGGGCTTTCTTGAGTCTGGAGCAATGTTGGATGAATTTACCCCGAAGAACACATTTAAGGGCTTCCCATTTCGTAAATGGGTTGGTGTCATCATGGGCATGATCTGCGTTGAAGTTCGCAATGGTTTGAACTATGTCGTCTGTGCAGGTCGGGTCTGTGAGGAGATTGTCATTGAGCCTCCATGAGGTTCTGGGCCTAGGGGGGGAGTTCTCCCTAGCTCCACATGTACCGGGGCATGGTCCGACCAAAGTGTAAGACCAATGGAAGCAGAAGGCGAGAGGTCCAGCAATGATTGTGAAATGAGTATATAATCTAGTCTGCTGTATGTGGAGTGGGCAGGGGAATAGTATGTGTAGTCCCTGGCGGAGGGGTGAAGGACTCTCCAGACATCCACCAGGGAGAGATCAGTAAGGAGAGTGCGCAGCCTGGTCAGGGAAGCCAATGAAAGTGAGGACTTACCAGCCGACGTGTCTATGCGGGGTACCAGAGCCACGTTGAAGTCACCGCCCAGGATCATGTTGGTCGTGCTAAACTTCCTCAAGCGGGATGTCATGGAGGCGAAGAACTGCAGTTGGTCCTGGTTGGGAGAGTACACATTAATTACAGTGTATATCACATTCTTGTATGACAATTTAAGAAAAATAAATCGCCCTTAGCGTCTATAAGGGTATCTAGAACATCTGGTGTGAAGGAGGCATGAAATGCAATGGAGACCCCTTTGGACTTTGCAGACGGGTTAGTGCTGTGGAACCAAGTGGGGTATTGCTTGTGAAGAAGGGTGGGGACAGAATCAGATCTGAAGTGGGTTTCTTGGAGAAGGAGGATCTGGGTACGTAATTTATGGAAATGGAATACTATCTGCCTTCGCTTCTCTGGGACATTAAGACCCCTGCAGTTCAGGGAGGATACTGTCAGGAAATTAGAAGAGGCCATAAGTGAAACAGTAGGAGGGGAGAAAAGCAACTTACCGGGAACGAGCACACCGCCTCCAGAGCATGGGGAAGGGGGGGAGGGGCGACAGTGGGTAGAGGACCCAGGGTAAAGTAAAGAGAAAAGGAAAAAGAGGGAAACACAGAAAACATTGGGCCGGAATGGCCGCACTAACATTGTTGCTAGCAACATTTCAGCTTACACCGCAAGGGGAGCTGAAGGTCCTAGGTGGGGTAACGTGGGTGTCGCACGGAGAGGCACTTTAAACATCAAACATTTACAAAAATTCAATAACGGTATTCATAACTAACTAGAACCCCTGCAGGACTACTTGCTGAAGGATAACATGTATACTAAGCATGGGGGATATCCCCCTCCCAAGTACGTTGGTAGATCTGCATCCTACAGGGTAATGTGGTAAACATCTGAACACGCTTTGGTGACAAGGGTGAGACTTCTAGAAAACAGCATAGGGAAGGGAGAGATGGGAGGTGGCCCGCCTAAGTTGGGATGGTTCAAGGCACAGTTCGCTGATATGATCCAAGGGGAAACCAGGGGCCACCAAGCCGGAGAGGGCCCAGAAAGAGGGGAGGACACCACCCCACCACAGTCCATCCACCCCCCCAGCCCAGCGTCCCTCCAAAACCAAATGTCCCAAACAGTAAGGATCTCAGCAGACTAAAGTCCATGAGCAGCAATATACAGTGACCCAGATGGCATGGGGGGCCAGGTCAACTCATCCATCAGGGGTCTTGGCGGTCTCAGACCTGGATCGTCGAGGTTTCTTAGATTGTCTCTTCCAGTCGGAGGAGAGTTGAAAGCCCGGGGTGGCTGCTCGCAGTGGCCAGTCTGGGATGGAGATCTGCGGGAGCTCAAAGGCACCCAAGAACCTGGGGAGGTCACCCAGCGAGCGAAAAACAGCCGACTTTCCATCATGGGAGGCTGACAGCTGAAAAGGGAAGCTCCAATGGTACTTAATGTTCTTAGCTTGCAGGGCTCCAGTAAGGGGCTTCAGGGCCCGACGTAAGTCGAGCGTCAGTTTGGAGACATCAGGCAGTAGATGGATGCGAGTGTCATTGAAAAGGATGGCCTCCTGCGTACGTGCGGCTTGCATGATAGCTTCCTTAACAGCAAAGAAGTGAACCCTGCAAATCACATCTCTGGGGTGATCCGGGCTGGGGTTCCTGGGACCCAGAGCCCTGTGCACTCGGTCCAGCTCCATGGGGGCCTCCTTCTCCTTCTGCAGTAGGTCATAAAACAGGGCCACCACTGCTAGGGCCAGATCCTTGGTCTCAACCGACTCAGGGAGGCTGCGAATGCGAATGTTATTGCATCTGGCTCTGTTCTCCTGGTCGTCCTGGGATAGCATAAGCTGTTGTATCTGGACAGTGTGGTCATTAAGGATAGCCTCATGGGATTGCAAGGTGGCCACAGTCTCCTCCACACGCTGCTCCACTTCCTCCAGCCTGTCAGTTACATCCCTGCGCAGCTCAGAAATCTCCTGCTTGTAGGATCTCTCCATACGCTGAACGCAGGCCTCAAAGTCATGTCTGGTAGGTAGGGCCTTGATATAGGCCTCAAGGTCCCAGCCTCCATAGGAGCGGTGAGAGTCTGGGGAATGCCCGGCCGATCGGATGGAGCCAGCATCGGAGTCGGGGGGGGAGCTAGCCCTCTGTCTGGTCTTCATACCTGATGCTGAGCGCTGCGAAGAGGCTCCATGAGAGGCCGCGTGGGATCCTGAAGGACGGGCCACCGCCATCTTGGCTGGAGATGGGCCGCGCTGCTCCGGCAGATTTTAGCAAAGAATCGGTCGATTTCACCGTCCCTGCCCGGATCGGTGTTGCGGTGAGTCTCACCCCCTCCCTTCCGTCCCATCACCGGAGTGTCTGGCGTGTCAGGGCTGCTGTTAGGGCCGTTATGCTGGAAGTGTGTGCGGGAGCTCCAGGCCCAAGCGTCCTACTCCTCCATGCGTCAAGCCACGCCATTGTTGTTGAGTTATGTGGCATTCCAAAAACAGAGCTCTAGGCAAAACCACTGCTACACTCTACATAATGTATACCATACATTTTCATGTCTCGGCAGGTGGCGACACCTGATATTCAGTGTGATTTTCAACAGAACATTTTTTTTTTTTTGAAAATCTTTTTATTGAGTATAAAACATACAAACAGACCACATCAGTAAACCCGCCACAGCATTGGGACTATACTCACGCAGGAGTCAGTACCAGTTGCCGTTGTCCATCATTAGTAACAAATTTGTATCATACAGCTGCAGCACGTTTACATGAAGGGACAAACAAACAACCAATTTAGTGCAGTAGTGGCTCTCGCTCAATTAAAATGTCCAAGTATCAACTTCTTCAGTCGAGGCCCGAGGGACAACAAAGTATATCTAGCAACCCCATAGCAGTGATTCTAATACTGACAGAAAAACAAAAAAAGAAAAAACAAGGAAAACACAAGTACAACCTCTGTCAGTCTCCGGTCGCCGTGGAGGCCTCTGCTAGCCATTTGGCCCACACTCTATCATACTTTTTGGGGCAACCTCTATTTTGGTAGGTTCCTTTATAGAGTGGCAGTACTTTATTGACATGTGATTTCCATAGCAGTATGGATGGTGGGGCACGTTTCTTCCAGCAAAGAGTGATCATTTTCCTGGCATAGAATAATAGGAGTCCGATCAAAGTCCTCTCTGCTACCCTGGGGACCAATTCCTCTACTAAGCCCAAAAGGCATATCTGTGGGGATGGGGCTATATCTATTCCTACCACCTCTTGTTTCACATCTAGTACTTGTGACCAGTAGAGTTTAATTACTGGGCAAGACCAGAAGATGTGTATAAAATCGCCCGGGTCCCCAGTACACCTCCAGCACTCCGCTGATAGGGAGGCTTTCATTTTATGCAACCTATACGGGGTAATATAAGCCCTGTGTAGAATTTTATATTGTATGAGACGATCCCGAAGGGAGACCAGTATTTTGAAAGGGAAATCCCACATGTCCACCCAATCCTCTGAGTCCAGTCCCGGGACGTCCTGCGTCCATCGCTGACGGAGCTTAGACAAATCCGGGGAGGAGACTCGAAGGAGATGCGCGTAGAGGACCGAAGTCGGTTTTTTGGTACATTCATAACGAATGACCCTCTCAAGATCAGATTGCACTATTTGCGTGACATTCGGTGTTATTTGGGCTTTAAACGCGTGAGACAGTTGCATATAGCGAAATAAATGCGAGGACGGCACATTGTTATGTGATACCATATGATTAAAGGGGCGTATAGCCGTGCCGGTGGTGAGGTCAGATAACAGTTTAATACCGCATTTGGCCCAGATTATGGGATCCGGTAATGAAAAAAAATGTGGCAATGTAGGGTTGTTCCATAGGGGGGTATGCGGGGAGACTGCAGTTCGTGGGAACTTCTCAATTCCCAATCCCGCCCCCCAGGCCTTCAAAGTCGTACGCATGGGGGCGGTCAAGTCATACGGGGCCTTGGGACCACGAAGGGGTAAATGTGTGAGGGCCTCCACCGAACGGACCACCGCCGCCTCCAGAACCGACGCAGGGTTGGACGCATCCGGCACCAGCCACCAAACTGCTGTGACTAGCTGGGCTGCCAGAAAGTATTTCCGGCAGTCCGGAAACGCCAAACCTCCCTGTGACACCGGACGCATCAATGTGGATAGTTTAAATCTAGGAGGATTTGGACCCCAAAGGAAGGAGGAGAAGAGTCGGTTCAATTTCGTAAAGAAAGAGCAAGGAATCCATTGAGGGGAGTTACGGAATAGGTAGGTAAATTTAGGTATAATTTTCATTTTAACCAAGTTAATGCGGCCTAATAAGGACAGAGGAAGGTTTTCCCAGGCCTTTAGTTTGGTCTTTACTCCCTGGATCACCGGCTCAAGATTAAGAGGTATAAAGCTGGACACGTCCCTCGAGACCCGCACCCCCAAGTACACCATTTCGTCGACCCATTTCAGTTGGATATCCGGCGGGGCTAGGTTTTTAGCTTCAGGGTCTATAGCTAGCAATTGGGATTTTGCCCAGTTTACCCGTAAACCTGTTATTTTAGAGAAGTCAGTCAATACTTGCAAAGCTCCTTTAAGGGAGGGGTCTGCGTCGTTCAGAAATAGTAGGAGGTCGTCTGCGTACAGAGCAACCCTCTCCTCCAGCGACGCTATTCTTAGACCTTTTATGTGGGGTGAGACACGCAAGGCCTCCGCCACCGGTTCCATAGCAATCGCAAACAATGCTGGAGAGAGAGGGCAGCCCAGCTCTCCTCACTTTAAATGCACCTGAGAGGCCGTCCAGGAAGGAAACGCCTTCGCACGCGTCTAATGTCCCGCGTGAAAGGGGCCTTAAGGGGAAAAGGCTGGAAGAAGGAAACAAACAAGATACAACGCCTGTTTATAAGAAAACGTAGAAACGTTCGTCCAACAGATTGAGAGGAAAACCGACCAGCCAGAGCTGTCACACATTGAGCTCCTTGGATCTTATTAATGAGCCTACGTTCCATGTATGCTGATCCTGGCACCATATACAAATTCTTGGTTCCCCTTCTATCATATGAAGAGTCGATCTGCTCTGAAATTCCATTGGGAGGTCTACTACCTGGCTGTTATTAACACACAAGCCTTAGCGACTCATTAAGTGTATGCTTAGCTGAGTCCACATTCTCTGGTAAGCCCCCTCAATTACCTTGGTGGTGGATCTACTATCAACACTTTTTCCATTGTTGTCACATCTATTTGGATATTCAGATTGGAACACTTTCCACACACTTATGAACTATTGTTTGATCTTCAATGTCACAATTTAAATTCATATTTTTTTGAATTGTCACTTTTTCACAACCCACATGATACTTCACTGTATGATATTTTCAATTTCCACATAATTTTAGCGCTACACTTTTTGTTTGTTTTCTCCAATTGTCTTTTGTACTGAATTAATCCAATTCTGTAGTGGTTAGCAGCTCTTTTTATGTTTTATTGGGTAGCGCGGTGCTATATACATTAGTGTTATATACATTAGTGTGTATATATATATTTTTTAGGTAAATTTAGGTATAATTTTCATTTTAACCAAGTTAATGCGGCCTAATAAGGACAGAGGAAGGTTTTCCCAGGCCTTTAGTTTGGTCTTTACTCCCTGGATCACCGGCTCAAGATTAAGAGGTATAAAGCTGGACACGTCCCTCGAGACCCGCACCCCCAAGTACACCATTTCGTCGACCCATTTCAGTTGGATATTGAAATAAACCGCGTATTTTAACTGGTTTATATTTAAAAAGCACAGCTTCTGCTGTTAAAAGGCTATACTTAGCGTTCTGTACGAATGATGGATCGTGAGACAGATTCGTGAATTATCGTGAATAAAAACCGTGTGTTTTAATATACACACTAAAAGAATTACAGGTACATTTACAGTACAGTAATAATATCTTCAAATAAGAGTTCAAAAATAATTGAACAGTCCTTAGAATGCTTGTTAAGATGGCCGCTTGCCAATGTGTGCTTGAGAGATGTTGTGTGTGTCCTTCTTGATGGTAGATGGCTGAAGAAGGCTCAAGTGAAGAAGGCTCACTTTCCTTAAATATCCTACAACTCTTTTGTTTGACTTTCGCGCTGAAAACTAACCACTCCCACAGGGAGTGATCTAGAATGAATCATGAATACAACATCTGGTTTCAATATCTATCAACTTTTACATAGGAAATTCATTCTGAACAGTAGACTAATCAATCACTGATATTCTTCAAAGAAAGTGGCTTGGCTCTTAATTAAACATTCAACGTTCAGTAGATTACATTACAACAAGACATCTGGAATAAGAGTTCCATGCATGCTTTAAACATTTCAGACAAGTACAATTCTCTTTTCAACATAACATATAATATTTACAAAATCCATCAAACCTGTCAGGTTCTGGGGTTTCAAAACTCGAGTTCAAGGGATCACATCAGGAGATTATTAGCTCAAAAGATCTCATACTCATTCGTTAAATAAGAGAATATATATATATGATTTAAAAACTCTATCCGGATAGAATTTTTAAATATTAGAATATAACATTCCCCTCTGAAATATGAATAATGATCATATTTTCCTAATCATACATACAAACATTCATGTCACACGCACTCTGACTTTGATCCAATAACTCCAAATGTATTGTCACCTGTAACCGAATTTGCAACTCCAGAACCCAATCTTCCTTTAAGCTTATATTGCAACATATCATCACCTTTCTTGATTTCATTTCTGATTTGCTTATACAATTTTTTCATACAATGCATAACATAATAATAATAAAAATAATAACTATTAGATTGAAATTGTAAACATGATGACAGATCTAATTGTTCCAACTTAAAATTATCCTTGTTAAACACAAAATCTGTATACTGCAATTTATAATATAATAGAGTATCACTAATTGGTAATCCCAAAACAGTAATTGGAACCCAAATTTGTTCTCTCCCTGCTATTGGAATCATAGAAGAACTGTAACATATATCCTGCCTACATCCTATCCATTTATTTACCCATAAATCAGAATGATTTCTTGCATATGCATATTCTCTGGGCAAATTCTGTAAAATGCCAAAAGGGTTAACTCCACCTTGAAATGCCTGTGCAATTATTTTAAAATTGGTGGAATATTCAATATGGATGGACCCATTACATTAGCTGTTTTAATAACCATGTCTTCTAATATCTGATTTAAATTTCTTTGGATCTTAAAACCTTTACTTCCCACTAAACCTGCTGACTCAAGATCAGACTTTAACATGTTAATATCCATACTATTAGCTATGCCACTGATTATGCCTATTCCACCTAATGCACCTTCAATAATACCGCGTTTATTTCTGTTATAATTCCTACTATTAATTCCAAACCATCTTTCAATACCTAATTCCATATTAACCAAATGTCTTTGACATTGTGGAAACCTTGTAGAAATTTTCCATACTGAAATATTAAAACTCCATAATAAAATGACAAACTTTGCCTTTCTCAATAGAGCTCTGGATTGTAAATGGTTAATCTGGAAGGGTTTGGCAAGAACACTGTTTTTACCAACACATGGAGTCTTCCTTGGATACATAACAATTATACTTGCATTAGCACATTTCAATGGATAACCTTCTATCAATATGCAGCACTCATATATACCAGTATCATTTAAAGATACACCTGATTGGTGATAAATAAATTTATCATCTATCCAATTCACACTACCAAAAACACCTTTATGAATCATATCAGTGGTACTGTGAAGAAAGCTACCCAAAAATACACCATTCCTTTTCCAAGTTAACAATGAATTTTGAGGTAAATATATTTGAGTACTACACATCAAATTCAATCCATCTTTATCTTCAATGACTTTTAAAGACTGGAGACACTTTTATTTCTGGAACAATAATATCTACCACAGCGATGCTAATTTTGACTCGTAACTGAGTACATTTTCTTATTACTGGAAAATCCCATATTCTTACAATGTCTCCTCTTTCATCTCCAATTATATTTAGATGTTCTGGATCTAATATTTTAACAAAACATTGAAAAAGGTAATAATACTGATCTACTGGATAAAATATTTTCCCAGAGCTTATCACATCATTATTGACATCTCCAGACCAAATTGTTGAATCATTACCTTTTACAACTAATGTCCAAAAAGCTCTTTTCAGTATATTACATTCAAAAGTCTTGGTTAGATTATTAAACCTATAAAATCCTTGCATTGTAACGAAACTTGTTTTCGACTCTATTTTAACTTTGATTTCCACCTCATTACTATGAATGAAATATTATTTCATACAATGATATTCTTGCCCTACAGCTATATACCCAAATAAATCTTCAGCTGTATTAATATTGGTATATCTGAACCTATCCGAATTTTGATCTACATTAATATCATTGTCCACATTTCTTTTGTTTCTTAATACTGTAATGTCTTTCTTGAGAAAATGTTCAATCCTGTTAACCTCTGCATGGCTGGAACAGTTTGTGATATATTTTACCACTGACAAAAATGTCACTAGAAAGAAAATGAATCCTGTGACGATGACGATGATGATCAACCTTCTCTCTTTAGAATATTTCTCTTTTGTAATCATCTTTCCTTCTTTGATAATTTTTTCAAATATCATTCCTAGAAAAAAGAAAAGCAGTATCATTTATCTCAAAATATAAATTTTTATCTCATAAAATACCATTATTATCTCATAATAATATACCATTATCACTAATTATTGTGTACCCATATTTTTATTGTCTACGTGCACTTATCACTGAATTGAGAAGTCTTTGAACTTACACCATTAATCATAATGTTTTCTCTATTGCCCCTCTGTGCAAGTAGACAAAAAATAATTAATTGGGAAACACAAAATGACATTTTCCTTCCTGTCAATTAATTCACAGTGTTTTAGAAGATGCTGTACTTCTGACACTTCATCAAAACAAACAATATTTCACATTGCTTTCATGATTTTGCCTTTAAAATTAGATCCTCTGTCACTGCTGAGATTTGCTGGTATTTCCCACACTGGAAAAACCATGATTCAATACTATTCTAGCAGTTGTCAAAGCATCATCTTTGCAAACTGGTAAAATTTCAAACCACCTGTAAAAAGCATCAACCAAAACTAAAACAAATCTCAATCCATTTTTCCCTGATGATAAAGGACCTATATAGTCTATTTGTATGGTAGACCAAGGTCTATCTGCTGAAGAAATTCTTTGTAAAGGAGGTTACTGACCCTTTGGTCTACACTGTCTGTCTATTCCATTTTGTCCCAATAGAACTTTCCTTTAAGAATTTCAGGCAATTTCTGCTTTACTCATATAACCTAAACATTCATGATTGAAATTAGCGAATTCCACTTGAAGATGTTGAGGCCTAACAGGACGCAAACACCCATCCGTTTCATGACATAAAACCTCGTCCTCACGAACCAAAGGAGGTTTTAAATCACCCATAAAAAAACTCAGAAGTGACTTATCCCTTCTTTGTTCTTCAGCAAATGAGGGCATCTGTGTGTCTGTTTTCCTGACAACATTAACTGGTATCAATTCAGGTTGAATCACCATTTCATCATGTGAAACTACTTTCTTTGCTAAAGTCTCTTAAATAAAAACTTCAAAATACTAATAAAGATTATATACAGATTATATACATATATATATGTGTGTATGTATGTGAAGCTGAATCAGCTTCCTTCTGTGTGTGTCTGAGAAAGAGATCCCTAGGCTGTCAGAATCTCTGCGTGTCTCCCTAGCTTCTAAAAAAACACACTCCTCTAACTTACCCCCCACCTTTTCTTTCAAAGGCAAGCTGAGAACACAAAACCCCGCGAAATTTAAAACACAAGGCTTTAAACTATGTGAATAACTGGAATAAGTATCATATAACTTGTACTAAATCTTTGAACCAAATGACACTACATACATAGACATATTTCTTCCTTATTCTTTTCTTTTGTCTTAAAATCATTAAAATCAATTCCCTTAATGTCTAAAACGTTACAATATGATCTGTTACTTTTACTGCATAATGCACACCCAGTACACTATGTATGCTTCTGATACAGGTAAAGAAACAATAAAGGCTGTCCCTTTCCTTGATCAATCCATATTCCTTAAAATTTCACTTCACTTTTTGTGAACTAAACGTTGCATATATTCCACTTAAAACCCCTTCTTTCAGAATTGTCTGCAACTCTGTCAGAAGAATAAAATATTTCTTTATTACTTTAACTTTCTGATTTCCAACATGAAATCTGTAAAACTTACGTCAAAACCTTATTCAATAAACCTTTCTCAATACCAACAATCATAGCCAAAATTCCATGCCGCTCATTAATAAATATATCTGTTGTTTCCTCTAAGCGTGACATTAGAAGGAACAAGTGACTTGCTACACTTTAAATAATATTGTTCTTCTTGTCTTAATTGAATATTAAAACTTCTATGCCTAGACATATTATTCCATCTTACAGAGTAAACTTCATAACGCCTTGGGGACGTTTTAAAATTATGTGATTTCCTGTTACTCCAACAAAATTTTGCCATATGATTCTTCCTGTGACAAAAAGAACATTTGAAAACTTGCTTTCTCTTAACATATGGCGATGAATAATCACATTGTTTCTTAAACTGAACAAACGTAACACATTCCTCATCTGAAGAAGTTACTGTATTGCCCCTTGATTCACATCTTGAATCGCTTTCAAAAACAGTTACTGTAGTTTCACTTAAATCTGAAACAGCACTAGTATCCAATGTGTCTGCATGCTTTTTACCCTCCATATTATCTGATAAATGAGCAAATTCTGTTAATTCAATATCTGACTGCGTTTTTTCATTCTGGACATGCTCAACATAATTACATACAGTTTCACAGTTTGAACAACTAGCTGCATTAGATGCATTCTCATGTGTTTGCATATTTTCTGCATTTCCCTCGGAAATCATTGAATTAAAACCTGTAACTAGTTTCATTACATTAAATAATTTCCTCTTAGTTTTGGCTAATGAGAATCTCTCTGTGTCAATAGCCAGATTAGATTCTAAACATTGCAAATATAACGACTTCCATAAAACAGAATAACAGATCTGTTTCGATAAACCTTTACATTCATTAGCTGAACATTTAATACAATCCATGATTTACTCACCGATTAAAGAAGTCCTCTGTTCTACGACAATCTCCGCACGAATCTTCAGGTCATTCACGAAGCATCGATCAAATTCTTGCTTTCTCTTGCTTCTAGCTTCTTAGTCAAACGTTTCAAAAATTACTCAGTACACTCCCTTCTCTGCTCCTCCGATAGCACTTGAGAAAGTGGTATAAAATTTGAATAACGTTGATCGAGTGGATGGTTAATAATGAAATAATCTGCGTCTTCTAGGTTCGTTTTTCACTCTTTCCGAAGTTTCTCTCAGTACTGACTTGTCCCCACTTCAAAAATTGAGGCAGTTGTAGAAAAACTGACGAAAATATGAGCGACTGGCGGCTGAGCCAATGAAATAAACCGCGTATTTTAACTGGTTTATATTTAAAAAGCACAGCTTCTGCTGTTAAAAGGCTATACTTAGCGTTCTGTACGAATGATGGATCGTGAGACAGATTCGTGAATTATCGTGAATAAAAACCGTGTGTTTTAATATACACACTAAAAGAATTACAGGTACATTTACAGTACAGTAATAATATCTTCAAATAAGAGTTCAAAAATAATTGAACAGTCCTTAGAATGCTTGTTAAGATGGCCGCTTGCCAATGTGTGCTTGAGAGATGTTGTGTGTGTCCTTCTTGATGGTAGATGGCTGAAGAAGGCTCAAGTGAAGAAGGCTCACTTTCCTTAAATATCCTACAACTCTTTTGTTTGACTTTCGCGCTGAAAACTAACCACTCCCACAGGGAGTGATCTAGAATGAATCATGAATACAACATCTGGTTTCAATATCTATCAACTTTTACATAGGAAATTCATTCTGAACAGTAGACTAATCAATCACTGATATTCTTCAAAGAAAGTGGCTTGGCTCTTAATTAAACATTCAACGTTCAGTAGATTACATTACAACAAGACATCTGGAATAAGAGTTCCATGCATGCTTTAAACATTTCAGACAAGTACAATTCTCTTTTCAACATAACATATAATATTTACAAAATCCATCAAACCTGTCAGGTTCTGGGGTTTCAAAACTCGAGTTCAAGGGATCACATCAGGAGATTATTAGCTCAAAAGATCTCATACTCATTCGTTAAATAAGAGAATATATATATATGATTTAAAAACTCTATCCGGATAGAATTTTTAAATATTAGAATATAACAGATATCCGGCGGGGCTAGGTTTTTAGCTTCAGGGTCTATAGCTAGCAATTGGGATTTTGCCCAGTTTACCCGTAAACCTGTTATTTTAGAGAAGTCAGTCAATACTTGCAAAGCTCCTTTAAGGGAGGGGTCTGCGTCGTTCAGAAATAGTAGGAGGTCGTCTGCGTACAGAGCAACCCTCTCCTCCAGCGACGCTATTCTTAGACCTTTTATGTGGGGTGAGACACGCAAGGCCTCCGCCACCGGTTCCATAGCAATCGCAAACAATGCTGGAGAGAGAGGGCAGCCCTGCCTGGTACCCCTGGAAAGTGGAAAGGGGGGGGAGACGTCACCTCCCAGCCGGACAGCCGCCCTCGGGGACCTGTATAGAATCTGCAGCCAGGTAATAAAAACCAACGGAAATCCCATCCTCCGCAGAGTTTCCCAAAGAAATGGCCATTCGATCGAGTCGAATGCCTTTTCAATGTCGAAGGAGGCAATCGTTCTGGTGCCCACATTGTCATGTACAGCATGCAAGTTGGTGAATAGTCTGCGGAGGTTAATATCTGTGGATTTATTGGCCATGAATCCAGTCTGGTCCGAGTCTATAATAGAGGGCAGTAGTGGGTTGAGCCTAACGGTGATCAACTTAGATAAAATTTTGAAATCAACGTTGAGAAGTGCTATGGGCCTGTAAGAGGCGCACTGTTTGGGATCTTTATTGGGCTTAAGGATAAGAATATTGTGTGCGTCTGCCATGGAGGGTGGGAGCGCTCCCTCCTCCAGACAGTGGGTATACAGGTCAGCCAGCAGAGGAGCCAGGAGATCCACATGAGTCCGATAGAATTCGATGGGTAGACCATCAGGACCCGGGGACTTCCCAGGTGCCAATGTGTGGATAATAGCGTGTACTTCCTCCGCAGTGATAGGCCTGACCAGATGGGACCTCTCCTCATCCGAGAGCCACCCCAGGGCCAGTGGGTCCAGGAGAGGCGCCATCTCAGCAGGAGTCATATCCGGAGGGAGCGTGGTACTGTACAGTGTCTGGTAAAAGGACTGAAACTCCCTCAGGACACCCTCTGGGGATGTGATAGGCTCACCCACAGGAGAGACCAGTTCAGGGATCAGAGTCATAGGGGTGTTGTGATGGGATATCATGGCTAATAGTCTACCGTTCATATCCCCCTGCTCAAAGTATCTCTGTTTTGTGTGGAACATTTCTAAATGTGTGACCTCACTGAGATGGAGATGGAGATCCCTCCTAGTGGACTGCAACCGTTCGAAGTTGGAGACCGAGGGGTCAGATCCATAAGTGTCCACCGCCACCTCGATCTCCCCCTCCAACCGCGACGTGTTGGCTTGTTGATTTACCTTCACTGCCTTAATTGCTGACATATAGTGTCCTCTAGTGAATGCCTTAAATGCGTCCCACACAGTGGGGGGAGAGGAAGACCCTGCGTTGTGTTCCCAAAATTCTCTCAATGTATTTGGAATCTGCCCTGAAATCTCGTCATGGGAGATCCAGTGGGCCCCAAGGCGCCACATGGAACCACTTCGTTTTTCTCTGGTGCGCATAGTGATCTTAAGGGGGGAGTGGTCAGACAGCCCGCTGGGTAGGTAGGCTGCCTCCACTATGTCAGTCAACATGAGTTGATTTGCAAAACCGTAATCAATTCTGGAGGAGGTTTTGTATGACGTAGAGAAACATGAGTACGCTTTAGTCAGAGGATGCAACCACCTCCACACCTCAGTAACTCCTGCCGAGTGTGCCCACCCCCGTAGGCTCCCGGAAAAGGATTGTGATGGTACGGGCCTGTCAAGCTCAGGGGAAAGGGTGTTATTGAAGTCACCTAGGATTAACAACTTTGCTGGGCAATACAGGGAGATTCTCTCCAAAATAGTATACAACACTTCCGGTTTGAATGGTGGCGGGATATAAACTCCTACAATAATATACCTTTGCTGCCAGGCCAACAATACCACAATTACAAACCTGCCATGGGGGTCCGTATGGACCGCCTCAACTGTACACGGGAAGGATTTATTAATCAGTATAGATACTCCCCTGGCATATGAGGAATACGAGGCATGAAAAGTTTTCTGAACCCAGGGTCTCTTCAAAGCCATCAGTTTGCCACCCATCAAGTGGGTCTCCTGTAGGATCAGTACCTGCGGATTATGCGCCCTGACATACTGGAACATCAGCGCCCTTTTAAATTTTGAGTTGAGGCCTCTGACATTCCAGGATATCACCGACATTGTTCCGTGATTACGTGATGCCATGATCCCAGGGGAGAATTGTGAATTTCAGGGTGGACGGGTCCCAACAGAGACCCACCCGATGAGTGTTTTGAGAGCCAGAGCCAACCACACATAACACATGGAAAACAAAGAAAACAAAGAAAACAATGAAACTTCCCAAGCACAATGTGCCTTCCCTACCGGCACCCGGCTCCCCCCAAAAACACGGGGGATGGGCCGGGAGTCGGTCTGTACCCAAAACTGAACAGAACATTATGAAGCAGAGACCCAAAAACTAGGCCCCACTACAGTCCGCTGCAGCACAGAACTAAAACTGCAGGCTCAATTAGGGCTAAGTGAACGTCTCTACAGGTGAGTGGAGAACAGCGGGACAAGGACCCCGCCAATTTCTGGGATGACCCCAACTCGCGTTCAACCTACACCCGCGGACAAGGGGGTGGGGGACGCGTATCTCGACACATCGAGAAATAGCGGGCAGTCCGGAACGGTGTTGTAGTTCCTCCAGCTATAGGAATATCTCCACGAAAGTACGTTTGGGGTAACTCCGGTATTTGCAAGGAGTTCAGTAGGATGTAGAGAACAAGGATGTGTAAAATCCGTGCATCAGATGGATTAGTGAGAAGATTCTTTCAGTGTAAGGTTGGTCAGCCAATCATCGGCATCCGCTGGGCTGTCAAAGAAGCGGACGGCCCCGGCATGCTGGACTCGCAGACGGCTGGGATAAAGCATGCTATATTTAATTTCCTTATCTCTAAGGCGCCTGCGGACATCATTGAAGGTTTTTCTCTTCCTCTGTAACTCAGCTGAAAAATCAGGGAAAAGAAGAACAGAGGTGTTGCAATATTCAAGAGTGGGATGCTTGCGGGCTTCAGAGAGGATCCTGTCCCTGTCCCGATAGTTGAGGAAGCGGACTAGGAATGGTCTGGGAGGTCTCCCCGGAACAGCTCGGCCCGTAGGCACCCGGTGGGCCCTTTCAACCACGTAGGTAGGGGAAACATCCGCAAAGCCCAGGAGAGTTTTGAAGAACTCCTCTGCGAATACCGCCGGGTGATCCCCCTCTTCCCCCTCAGGCAGGCTGAGGACCCTGACGTTATTGCGCCGCAGCCTGTTCTCTGCGTCGTCTGACTTTGCGACAAGGGACTGCACCGTGCGTTGTAACTCAGCAATGGAGGTGGCATGTGTGGCCGTAAGATCCTCAGTGGCTGATACCCTGGATTCTGTTTCGGTCATCCTCCCCCTTATCTTGTCCAGGTCGTTCCGTATGAGGTTACACTCCGCGGCAAGGTGATCAATGCGCACCAGCAGCGAGGTCCTGCTCTGTTCTATCGCCGCCAAGATTGCAGCCGTACCGTCGGGAGATGGTGGAGCCGGCCCCTCTGCCGCAGGGACCTCACCAGGATCCATGTCTAGGTCGGCCAGCAAGGCCCGAAGGCGCCCGACCAGCAGGGGGTCTGTTTGCGGGGAGGAGGGCAGCGGTGGTCGGAGCGGTGTATTGGCCTTAGCGGCTTTGGAGTTCCCCTTTCCCTGTTTTTTGGAGGAGGGGGACATCTGGTATATACCAAAGAGGACACAACTTGGCAGGTTAGTGAGGATGGAAGGCTAGGAGTAGCGGAGCAGAGGTATCCAAATCGCAGAAGCCGCCAAGACTCAGGGCGCTACAGCTGGCAACCAAAAGTAGTCTCCACAGGCCAGCACACCAGGCTGCAACAGGGGTATGCACAGACAACCAGGCTGATGGATGGACACGCTGCAGGCAGAGACAAGGATCAATAGGGGGACAGGCACAGAAGATGATGAGTGAGGCAGAGGGATGGCAGAGGATAGGAGGCAGCAGGCCCCAGGAGTACAGGAACAGTCACTGCCGGACAGCACACCAGGCTATGGGAGGGATGTGAAGGGGTGACAGCTTGTGTGGAGCAAGGCGATCCGCGCTCCGGATGTCTACCGCGCCGGCCGCGGCTCCCCGGCGGGACAACTCCTCAGGAAACACCGGTGCTTCACAGGCTGTACTAGGCCGCACCCGGTCGCGGCCTCCACGGACCTTTCCAGCAGCCAGTCGGGCCTCCGGATCGCGCCGGGAAGCAGGATGGGCAGTCAGACGAGGACGGGGTGCAGTCTCTTACCTCCAGCCAGGCCGGGATCGATTCGCCCAGGAGCAGCACAGGCCGGTAAGATGGCGGCGGCCACAGGCGCGTGGGGGCTGTAGTCTGCAGGCTCACCGGGGCAGAGAATCTCCACAATTTTTGGCCCAGGACACAGCAGGGGATGCAGGGGAGAAGGCTGGCAGGGTATCCACCGAAAGTAGCAGGTTAGATGCACGGATGGCTCAGGATTAGGGTAAAGGATTGTCGGAGCTTCCCAGAAACACGTCTGCTGGCTCTCACATCAGGACACGCCCCAACAGAACATTGCACATGTAAGGCAACATCACATTTTTCACTTCTCATGACATTCAGCTCACCTCATTTGCTTTCCGTTTGACTATCACATGAATTATGCCATCGTAACGTGAGTTAATGTTACGCTTCTGAGAATGTCTTCTTCAGCCAGGTTCTGGAGAATGACCACGGGTCTCCACATAATGGCACACCACATGTCAACGAAACATTATAAAATCCATTGGCTTCTCATCATATGTTTGAGGTCTCTGTAAGTGCCTCACCAAACTGAAGGGCAAGTGATGCACAGACCCTGTATTCTTCATGTTTAATATTTGGGTTTTTACCCTGAAACAGCTGAAACCAGCAAATGTAGCTAAGGCATGTGGCACCACATCAGAATTTATAGCTAATCTGAATGAGCTTTTTCCAAATAAACTGCACCTATTAGGCCGCGTACATACGACTAAATAAATCGATCAAATCGGTCTGACAGACTGTTTTGATCGGATTTGTCTCCTGGGATATATTGGTTTGATCGTATACACACGATCAAACCAAAATCCCCGCCGGCAGACAGCGCGGTGACGTGGCGGTGACGTTGACGCCGCCACATCACCGAACCAGGAAGTAAAATACTTCCACGCATGTGTCGAATCCATTCGACGCATGTGCGGACAGATATGTCCGCTGGTTAGTGTACTAACCAGCGGACATGTCGAACGGACAGGTTCCCAGCAGACAGATTTTAAAGCATGCTTTAAAATTTGTCTGCTGGAAAAACCTGTCTGCTCACCCGTACAAACGATCGAATTTGTCTGCTGAAGCGGTCCGTCGGACCGTTTTCAGCAGATAAATTTGATCGTGTGTACGCAGCCTTAGGGTTAGGGGTTAGGGTTAGGGTTAGGGTTTCCCATTGAAGAAAATGGCTAGGACTCAGGAATTATAACAGGGACCTCCCCCAAAGGTCAAAGGTCAGAAGGTGGTTTCCCAGGGGTCAAAGGTCACAGGGCATGGCTGACCCACCCCCACCAAAGTGTACCGCCTACCCCAAATAAGTCGGGGAAAGAACAAGTTGGGGAATGAACAAGTCGGGGACCCATAAAAGCTGGAATATGTTTCATTTGGAACAAATTTCATATACCAGATATACTCGAGTATAAGCCGACCCGCATACAAGCCAAGGCACCTACCTTTACCACAAAAAAATGGTAAAACCCATTGACTCGAGTATAAGCCTAGGGTGTCCATCTGCATGCCTTACTTTGTCCATGCCTCACTGTGTCCATGTTCATGCCTCACTGTGTCCATGCCTCACTGTGTCCATGCCTCACTGTGCCCATAACTAGACTGACATTTAACATGGGAGTCTATGGAAGTGGTGCCCAGGTTTGAAAAATCGATGCTCCCCAGCCATAGGTCCCACAGACACTTGTAGAGGGGAAATGGGGCTACATGTGTGCCAAGTTTCGGGTCCAGGGGGCCTACGACCGGCTGGTACCGGGTCCCCAAAGTCACCAGAGAAATTGCCGTTTAACAGGGAAGTCTGTGGAAGGGGTTCCCAGCTTTGAAAAATCGGTGCTTCCCGGCCGTAGATCACCTAGACAACAAACTTTGCACACTTGTAGAGGAAGAGTGGCGCTACGAGTGTGCCACATTTGCATGTGTGCCAAGTTTGCCGGTACCAGGTCCCCAAATTCTGGAAGATCAGGAGCAAAAAGGAGACTCGAGTATAAACCGAGGGGGGCATTTTCAGCAGAAAAAAATTGTGCTGAAAAACTTGGCTTATACTCGAGTATATACGGTATCTCTCATTGAGTTTGCTTATGAGAGGTTGCAACTTGGAAAACTTTTAAATTGGGTCCAAATTTGTCAGGAGAGTCATCAGGTGTGTATGAGGGATCATCTGAGTCAGACTTAGCATCAGAGCCATCTTGAAAAAGATATGCAGGTGCACACAACAAAGTACCTAGCAGATTATTTATTTTTCCACCTTTTTTCGTCTCCTGAGTCCTCTTTAGAAACAGGAGATGTAGCATTTTAAGGTGGTTATATCACTATTGCATGTTGTCATCTGTCTCTAAGGCTGCATACACACGATCGAACATGTCCGCTGAAATTGGTCCGCAGACCAGTTTCAGCGGACATGTTCGATCGTGTGTACAGCCTATCGGACCGTTTTCCAGAGGACAAAAGTTTCAAAACATGTTTAGAAACGTGTCCGCTGGAAATCTGTCCGTCGGACATGTTCGATGGTTAGTACACAAAATCATCGGACCAAAATCCCGTGCATGCTCAGAATCAAGTCGACGCATGCTTGGAAGCATTGAACTTCATTTTTTCATCACGTCGTTGTGTTCTACGTCACCGCGTTCTGGTCCGAAGGCATTTTGGTCCGATGGTGTGTACGCACATCAGACCAACAGACCACTTCAGCGTAGTCTGATGAAAACGGTCCGTCGGACGTGTTTCATCGGACATGCCTGATCGTGTGTACGCGGCCTAACAGGTCAGTTATTTCATGTAAACCAATGGCCGGACTTTTGACCGGTCAAAACTCTGTCAAAATTCTGATGGAAAAATAGAGAACCTGCTCTCTATCTAAGTCCGTTTGAAATTCCCACTGGAAAAGTCCGATGGGGCATACACACGGTCGGAAAATCCGATGAAAATCTCCCATCTGACTTTTTCCAACAGAAATTCCAATCATATGTATGCGGCATTAGAGTTCAAGGCACCTTGATACTTGTAAAATTATTTTTAAAAAAATCCGGAAAAAATTGATTAGTCCTAGTGGTAATGGTTTTGCCTAGTGTTTCAAAATGCAGGATTCAAATTGTCAAACCCATCACTAAATCAACAATAATAATTTTTTTTTTTTTTTACAGCACAATAGCATAACTCATAGAGAAGTAATAGAAACAAATATTAGTATAGGAGGTAGTTCAGTAAAGTTGTTTCTACCTGTCTTTGGATGGTTCTTTTAAAAATGTTTCCGAAAATTCACATCACTTTTTGACAATCTCTTAGCATGCCAGTATCTGCAGTAGTTACTAACTCTGTGCACCACGTTATAACATGTGCCCTCAGGAGGCAGACATGTGTGAAAAATCAGACCTTGGCGATAACCTTGCGCAGTAGGATATAAAAAACTCCCACATCGCTACCGTTCCAATAATGTTTTTTTGCAAATGTTGGCACTATTGGGCTCATGTTCCTGGGATCCCCTTATCATCTCCCTTGTCACCAAGACAAGTAGGTCCCTCCACACATGTGTCCATTCTGGCCACCGTATGGGATTCTGTCTGGCTCCGCCCGCTGCCACCTCGTGGTGGGATTGTCCAGCTCTTCTCCTGATGAAGCAGTACCATCCGCAAAACTAGTTGAGAGCTATTTTGTTTTGTCTGTGTTTCCAATAAATTTATGAATCTTTTAATTCTTCACTTTTACTTCTCATCTGTATATTAGTACCGTAATAGTCCTACCTGGCCCCAAAAAAAAAAACTTTTCTTGGCTCTTTGGTCCGGGGACCTCAGACTCAAGTACTCCTTATGTCAATTACAAGGATGATGGTACATATTACTATTATATCAACATACTTTACCCCAGAGGCTCCTATTCATGGTATGTGTGAAAGTTATGGTACCAATCATTGAAAATTGTATTTCTTTTTTTTTATATATACTGAAAGGAGGTTTATTAGGGTAAAAAAAAAAAAAAAACAGGAGATCTGCAATCTAATACAACAGTACATATTATATCAAATACAATAAGGTCTACAAACATTCCACTAAAGCCACATATGACAAATATATAACAAGAACATTAGATTTATCAGACATGTCAGAATTACAAAAGTCAGTATAATCAGGGCACAGCTTATAAGGGTGGATATATCTGTGCAGACTAATCAGTCTTAAACTATATCCAAAATGAAAAAAAATAAAGAATCAATAAATGAAAAGAAAGAAAACATAAACTAAAGAAACAACAAAAAAAAACAATAATATCAGGTCAGTCTTGTAAACACAATAGTCACCATGGGTTCCACTTAGCATCATAAATAGGGGTAGTGTCATGTAGTCTATGGAAAATACATTCACACAACATAATCTGATCGATCCTAGTGAAGATCGGCGCAAATGCGACTGAGGGTAATTTCCAGTTTAATGCCGTGTACACACGACGTTTCACGCATGCGCGGGCTCTAGCAGAGCAGACATGCCTGCCTAGAGCTCCGCTACTCGGGGAAGAAAGCCGCGGATAACCCGGTATTTCACCCGGTTAAACTACCTCACAAACGGACCACAAGCTGCAGGAAGGTGAGGGGGACATTTGGGAGAAAGAATGGTGCTAGGAGGTGCCAGAAGCAGAGCAAAACCGAATCCCCCAAGCGGCGCTCAGCTGAGCAAAGGCACCACAAAGAAGGCACCGCTCATCTCAGAGCAGCTCCCCTCAGGGAAACAAACGGCAGCTAAAACTGCCAAAACTATTAACCCAATGGCTTCTCTGGCTAATATTACTTCAGATAGTGAGGGAGAGGACTCAGGCGTGTCACCACAGTTAGATAAAGGTGATAAGGAAATTCCCTCAGGGCTGCTCAAACAATTTGAAAAGATGCTCCACAGAGCACTTAAACAGACATCTGAACAAATCACCTCAAGTCTCACAAGAGAAATAAGGGAGGTGGAGAACCGCACAGATGCCCTGGAAACCAAGGTAGATGAAATTGAAGTCTTCACTCAGGAATGCATGTCTGACATAGATGCCCTTAAGGAAGAAAACGTAATTTTGCAAAATAGGCTGGAGGACTTTTAGAATAGGGCAACGAGGTCAAACCTTAGATTTAGGGGCATACCAGAGTCTGTAGTAGACCTTCAATCCACCATTCTTGCCCTATGCCAGGAACTGCTCCCAGGAATTCCTGTAGAGCGCCTAGAAATGGACAGGATTCACAGGGCTCTCACCCCTAAAAAAGCTGGCGGTCCCCCCAGGGACATAATAACCAAATTTCATTACTATAGGTCCAAAGAGCAAATACTGCAGGCAGCAAGAGAGAAAAACACCTTGACTTTCCAAAACCACAACTACCAAATTTTTGCAGACATCTCACAACTGACAATTAACAAGAGAAGAGCCATGAAACCCCTCCTGATTGAGTTACAGCAACGTAACATTAAATACCAATGGGGTTTCCCTTTTTCCCTCCGTTTTACATTGCAAGGGACAAAGATAGTCTGCAGGTCTCCTGACCAGTTGCACCAGGCCCTTGTGGACTTCAAACTAATTGAGCAACCCTCTGCTACATCATCCACACGCAGAAGATCGCCATCATCCTCAGCCAACAACCATGCTACGCAGCAGGACCAAAATGAAGACTTCCATCAGTCAAGCAAGCGAGGCAGATTCGTGTCACAACCTCCTGAACGAGAAGACTCAATGGACTGATCATCTTGCATTATTAACCATTTTTCCCTCTCTCTCTAGGTTGGAACTCTGCTCACTTGCATCTGTGCTGCCTGTACCACCCTTAGGGTGACCCCCCTTTTTTCTGGTGATGACCCCAAATCCATTCACTTGGTAATAATACCGTAACCACCACCCTACCCTTTTACCACTCATTCCCTATATGTAACTTACTTAACTTTACCCTCCCCTTTTTCTGGACCACATCCATGGCTCGGCACACTAAAACTATGGTAAAATCCAGAGAAAGCATGAACAGTTTATAACGCCATTCCTTCCTACCCGACACAAATTCATGACCCCCTTCCTTTAATAGTTAAATCCACTCTCTTTAAGCGAACGGATGCCTACTTCACCCCCTCCCCCTCAAGTCTATCTGACTGTTGCAAGAGATGACAATCACATAGAATCAATCTTATTGTCCCAATCTATCCCTAATAATTTAAACTTCACTCTACTTCCACTCCCAAACTACCCCCCGGTATATCCCTTGTGCGCTCCCGCCTGTCTCAAGACCCCCTATACCCCATTAGGTAGTACCAATCACCTCAGGAACGATAGGGCTCCCCCTCCCTTGCTCAGCTATTATTCTAATACTCTACTTAACCGAGCACATCCCCCCATCTCATACAATTGCTTTTCTCTCCCCTCTTGGTACACTACGGAATGCGGCACTCTGACCCGTGGGAAAAACATGCGCCCCTTTTGGTCTAACTCAGACCCCCAACTTAATATGTGGGGATCTGACGGAGACCCCCTTTTCCCTGGTGGTGATTCTTTTCCCCAACCACGGACTTATGCCAAATACGTTTGTTACGATTTGTTGACTGTTTTTGCACTAATTTTTTTGTCTTTTATTCTTCCCCTGAATCCTCCTTTCCTGCCCTACTCCCCATCCAGTCTGCACGGAGTGGTCCGGGTAATTGCTACACGCGGAAACACGGTAAGATTGAAATGTCGGTTTGGCTACCATGGCACCACTGAACTTATTGTTACTCAATGTTCAAGGCTTGAATGTACCACAGAAGTGATCAAAAGCTTTTAGGCTCTTCCAGTCAAAAAAGGCTCACATAGTCTGCCTTCAGGAAACTAATTTCACCCCAAGCACAACCCCTAAGTACTTTCACGCAGCTTATCCACAAGTTTATCCCCAATGCCCTTCATGTCTCACCTTTTTCAAACCATAAATGCTCATAAATTTGGCTCCCTTCTGATTTGCGGAGACTCAAACCAAGTTCTTCTCCCTTTCATTGACAAATCCCCCTACATTCAACACAAACACCATCCTAAATGGAATCTTCCCAATCTCCTCTCAAAATACAACCTGGTAGATTCATGGAGGGAGATGAACCCAACAAAACGCAACTTCACCTATTTTTCAAATCCGCACCAATCATTTAGTAGAATAGATCACATATTCCTAACAACCGGAATGCTGCCTGAAATCCTCCACTTCGATATAGTCCCCATTCCGTGGTCAGACCACAACGCAGTTCTTACAACTATAGCCTCAACCATTCCAAAAAAACATGACCGGTCTTGGTATATGCCTGAGATACTACTTAACCACCCCACTCACTGTCTAGAAATAGAACAATCCTTAAGAGACTATCTAACCCACAATGAAAGCCCCTAAATTTCCGCCCTCACACTCTGGGAAGCCCACAAGCCAGTTCTAACAATTAGGGATCCTCAAAAAACAAAGGAAACAAATGGCGTTAAAATTGGAAAAAGAATTTAATCTAGCATTTTTAGACTTTCAAGACAAATATTCACCCTGAACTAAGCACCGCCTAGATACAGCTCGCTTAGAGTACGACCTTTTCTTTACAGAATCAGCCAACAAAAGTTTGAATAGGTCCAAACACACCTTTTACAAACTTGCCAACAAGCCGGGGGCTTATTTAGCTAGATCATTAAATTCTTTTAAAAAATCCTACACCCCCATAAAACTGAAATTGGCTAACAACATCATTTCTAGCAACCCCCTTAAAATTGTACAAAAATTTAGCTCACACCTGAAAAAATTGTATTCGGATACAAACGTATTCAATGAAAAGGAGGCTGACTCCTTTTATTCGCAACTCCATCTACCCCAAATGTCGGACTCCCAAAGATTGCAATTAGAATCACCTGTATCACATAATGAAGTAAGCAACGCGATAAAAGACCTTAAACTAAATAAAAGACCTGGACCCGACGGATTCTCAGCTAAATATTACAAAACATTCACTGAACTCCTCTCACCAAGGCTAGCCGAGGCCCTTAATGACTTACTAAACCAAAAATCTTTCCGACAGGAATAACTCATAGCCACAATCTGTATGATACCAAAACCACAAACCGATAACACCTCGTGCGAAAGCTTTCGTCCCATTTCAATGCTGAATACGGACATTAAACTTCTTGGTAAGATCTTGGCGGCACGCCTGAACAGAATAATAGGCTCCCTGGTCCATCGTGATCAGGTTGGCTTTATACCGAATCGACAGGCAGGTGATAACTAGTGTTGAGCGGAATACGCCATATTCGATTTCGCGATATTTCACGAATATATAGAAGAATATTCGTGAAATATTCGTTAATATCGAATATTCGTGATATTTTATAAAAAAAAATAAAAATTGCGAAATTTCGCTAATTGGTAAATGTGTATTTAGGCACTTTCCTTGCTATTTAGCATAATTAACATGTTGTGGACATAGGACGTATGCGAACGTCCTGACTTCAGGGTCCTTAAGGCCCAAGACGTTCGAATACATATTGCCCTCTAGATGTTGCAGAACTACAACTTCCAGCATGCCTGGACATGCTGGAGCTTCTAGTTTTGCAAGTTCTGCAGGCCTACATTTTTCAGACCACTATACACGGGTCTCTAAACTGTGGCACTCTAGATGCAGCAAAAGTAAAATTCTTAGCATGCACTGACAGACCATGCCTGATGGGAGTAGTAGTTTTGCAACAGCTGGAGGCGCACTGTTCTTGAAACCCTGAGTTAGGTAACAAACTCGCAGTGTTTTGCAACCATTGTGCCTCCAGCTGTTGCAAAACTACAACTCCCTGCATGCAACTGGCTGCAATAACCCCCCCCCCCTCTCCCCCAATGTGAATGTACCCTGGGGCTTACAGTGTGCTTCTAGCTGAAGCAAATTTGGCGCTGCAGCTCAAAACCATCAGCGGGAAACTACTGTGAACCCCACGCCCCTCTGACTGTACCCTAAAAACACTACACCACACTACATTAAAATTAAAAAACACAACATATACACATACCCCTACATAGCCCCCCTCCCCTCCACACTAAAAAAGAAAACCGTCTGGTACGGCACTGTTTACTAAACGGAACCTACAGCTGTTGCAAAACAACTCCCCAGTATTACCGGACAGCCATTGACTGTCCAGGCATGCTGGGAGTTAAAGTATAATTGTGGTACAGCTGGTGATGGTGACGGTGAGCTACATGGTGTATTAGAGCATGCTGGTAGTTGTAGTTTTTAAATAACATCAACTCCATTATTTATTCAAAATTGATTCATCAAAAAGTCAAAAGAAACAAACATATTATTGTTCATATATAAAGATAGGGATGAAAAAAAATAATCTATTGTACAGGCCCAGTATAAGGGTCAAAAAATAATTATAGCGGTCAGATGAATAGCAACTAATTTCTCCCCTATATGTGTATCCTGTGATGTTACTCATATATACATAATTATGCAAATGATAATGGCTGCTATATTTATGCAAAAAAGGTGGCGACCAAAATGGCAAGATATAAAATCTGTCATGTTACCCCTGTCAGTGATTAATAAGGCGAGAATGCTTCCAATTGTTGAATACCATACATTTACGTCATATATCCATAAGGGTTTAAACAAAAGTATTATAATATACTTTGTTCTTCATCTTGCAGAGGTTCCTGCAACAGGGATATGATGAAACCCGGAGCCAGCAGGACAAACAAAAAAATAGTCCGCTCCCTATTGCGGGAGTTACGTCAAGTTCATGGCCGCACACATGACCACATGGCCACCCTAAAAAAGTGGTCAGACCTAAAGAGGCGCCACATGGCCCGGGTCAGACAGATCCGAGATGAATTTCATCCAGGTAAGTTATTGGTGACAGTTATGTAAGGTCATATGTAATTAACCTTAGGGCAGATGTTGTTAACCCAGACGCCATGTTGTGGTAACATATATCACCACCCAAGGTATTCATAGTACTGTTGAAAAAAGACATTATTCCATCAAGTTAAACCATGGAATTAAAGTGGTGGTGTGGTGGGTTAAAGGGGAAGGGGTGGTATTTTATAACTCAATTACTACTAAATTCCTGTGCTAGGCATGGGGTTATCATAGTAATCCCGTGTGCTCCATCAGGCCCTTTTTTTAACATGAGATCGTCAGAATAATACAAAGGAAACACAAACAGCTCATTTTACCATGGTGGCAGCCCAGCTCACACTCAGTCCCCTGTAGTGCCAGCAAGACCCTTTAGTACAACATTATCCCATTGGTTAACTGTCTATATAAATAAATTTGTATTCATATACAATACAGCAGAGTACACAGAATTTGCATACGTTATTAGAAATCATTTTTACATATATGAACATTGTGTTATTATAGGAGCTCCTCTACCATCTGTGCGCCTGAAGCGCACAAGGCGACAGGCCGCAGAGGAGGAGGAGGAGGAGGAGGAGAAGGAGGATGAAGAGGAGGAGCAGGAGGAGCATGCACAGGAGGAGCAGGAGGAGGATGCACAGGAGGAGAGGGATGAGGAGCAGCCAGGGCCCTCCCAGTGTTTACCACCCCCAGCTCCTGTTGAGAAACAAGAGGAGGAGCTGCAACCCCCCCCCCAAACTCCTGGTGAATCGGGTGATGGAGAAGAGGAGCAGGAGGATGAGACGATTCCTGTGAGCCCCAGGCAGGAGGGTAAATATGTGCACAAAGATTAATAACATTTCAACAATAAGATGTAGATATAAAAATGGACAGCATTTAATCCTAATTTTTTTTCTTATATCCTAACAGTTTTCAAAAAGATGGAGGAAAATTACAGTCTCATCCAGAGGACCAATGAGAAAATCCTCTCAAATCGCCGGAAAATGCGAATATTAGACCTCCAAAACCAACAGCTGGAGCAACAGCAGAGGAAGAATTTGGACGCAATGGCTGAGCTTCACAAGCTCATGCAAAAATACATGTAAATTTTTTTTCTTGTTATAAAAAATGTTATTCTTTTAAAATGTTTCCTTTCTTATTGAGATTGTTAGGTTTTTCAACACATCTAACTTCACATCTAACACATCAACATCAACATCAACACATCTAATGTCATAATAACCAAAAACATTTTATACTATTATTTTATTTAACACAAACCTAAGACAAACTAAAATACACGGACACAGACACTACTAACACAAACTAAACTGTTGAAAAATTACTATAACAAAAGCTACAATATATATATAGATATAGAGAGAGAGAGTGAGAAAAAGAGAGAGAGAGTGCTGATTTGCTCTTGCAGACAGGCTAATGGTTGCAGTATAAAGGCCGCAAACCAGGGTTTAACATAAAGTTCAGTCTTTTAGTCACACTTGCTATTACGATCTGGTCTGGTAGCTTGTAGCGGAGGCTGTTGGTGGATCCGCTGTGCCAGAGAGGTCATGAAGCATTACTCAGCATGAAGGCAGCAGCAGTAGTATTAAAATATAATGTAATTATCACACAGGCAACATTTACAAGCAGTAGTGGTAATAGTACTAGATATCATCTAAACACTTGGGCAAGACTTGACAGCAGCAGTAGTGGTAATAGTAGTATATAGTGGCAAATAACTTGTGACATAGGTGTCGTGAGCAGCAGCAGTAGTAGTAATAGTAGACAATATAGTGTCAAATCACTCGGGCAAGAGTGGAGGGAGAGCCAAGGAGAGGGAATGAATGACAAGGGACCCTTCAGCGCCCTGAACTGACGGCGGGTGCCAGAAAGTCACCGCCGATCCAGGACTCATTCATCTTGATGAATGTGAGTCTGTCCACGGAGTCTGGACTCACGGATGAGGCGGACTCCCCTTCCACCTGATCCACTACCACTAGTAGGGGCGCGAGAGGTACCCCGTGCTGGCAGCGACCCAGCACTGGGAGTAACTCCCCTACCCCTGCTGCCACGGCCACGGCCACGTATGCTGCTCATACTTGCTGATGTGGGGGGGGAAACTTTATTGGGGGGAATTTGAGAAAGGAGTGTTTTTTGTTTTTTTAGCAAGACAAAGACAGCTACTAAACTAGAATAAAACTACTACACCTAAAAAAAAATATTTTTTTTTTTACACGGACAAAGACGTAGACTACGACATGGACAGCTACTAAACAGGAACTAAAATACTACAGCTAAAACTTTTTTTGGGTTTTTTTTTTTTTTAGACTGAAGGACGCAGACAAGGACGAGGACTACAAATACTAAACTAATATGCACTAAACACTAACTCTACTTACACAAACTTATATGACTAAACTAAAGCTAAATTTTTTTTTGTTTTTTGTTTTTTGTTTTTTTTACACTGACTGACAAGGACAAAGACGAGGACTACAAATAATAAACTAATATGCACTAAACACTAACTCTACTTACACAAACTTATATGACTAAACTAAAGCTAATTATTTTATTTTTTTTTATACACAAAACACAGAGACTAAACACACACTAAACTAAGCTACCTTAAAGAAATGTACACTTACACTAACTACACAGAAATCTATCTAACACTAAGCTACACTAACCTGGACAAAACAACACAAATCTGAGCTTTTAGAAAAGCTGTTGGGTCTTTTGCTTTGAAAAAAGCATTTGGTTTTAGAAGCAGGAAACTCAGAACTGAAAGCACTATAGGAAGCACAATGCTAATCTCTAAGATCGCAATACACAGGAAAAACACACAGAAACACTCCACTCTCTCTAGCCACCTTGTGAATCTGCACTGAAATACTGCTGGGAGTGATCTTATATAATGGTCGTGCAGGCAGGTTCCTATTGGTTGCTATGGAGGTTGCTAACCTCTGACAACTGTGGTAGGAGAACTCTGATTGGCTCTGATGCAAAAGAAGGGCAGAGAAAGTATTCGCGAATATTCATAAAAGGAATATTCGCATTGCGAATATTCGGCAACATAAAAGGATCGCCTCAGCTACTCGGCCCAGGATCTCTAATCATACCAGCAATGCTTTTAGATGTCGATGGAGATCACTAGGATGTGATCTGTTTTAAAAATAAATTTGAAAAAATACGAATATTCGCAATAGCGAATATTCACCGCGATATTCGAGTTATTCGCGAATACTCGAATATGCAATATTCGTAACGAATATTCGCAATGCGAATATTCTTGATCAACACTAGTGATAACATCAGGAGGGCGTACCTGCTAGCTCATATTGCTAAGAAAAGGGGCATCCCAGTGTGCTTTCTGTCACTGGACATAAAACAAGCTTTCGATTCTATATCCTGGTCTTATCTAAAATATGCATTACAAAAATGGGGCTTTGGACCCAACTTCATGACATGGATAATGGAATTGTACAATAATCCGAAGGCATGCGTCAAATACGCAGGTTACAAGTCGGACCCCTTTTCCATTGGCAGAGGCACAAGACAAGGATGCCTGCTTTCCCCTCTTTTGTTCGCCCTCCTCATAGAACCACTCGCGCATAAGATTAGGTCTGACCCCAAGATCTTAGGTATAGAAGTAGGTGGTCATAAGCATAAACTATGTATGTTCGCCGATGACATCCTCCTTTTTCTCGCGACCCCTCAGGTAACAGGCCCAAACCTAATGTCCCTACTAAAACATTATGCAGCATTCTCAGGACTAGTTATAAACCCTAAAAAGAGCGTGGCCCTCAATATATCACTTTCAGCTACAGACCTTAATGCAGCTAAAGCTGGTCTACCCTTTCAATGGTCAGACAAACACATTCCATACCTAGGAATCCGCCTTACTGCTTCTTTTTCTGAGATATTTACAGCCAACTACCCCACCCTTCTAAAAGAGATATCGAATCTTCTAAATTCCTGGTCTCACTTACCTTTATCTTGGCTTGGAAGAATTAATGCAATCAAGATGTCAATTCTGCCTAAACTCCTTTACCTCTTTAGAGTTCTCCCAGCCCCAATCCCATCATACTACTTAAGGATTGTACAAAAAAGAGTTTCCAAAGGAGGACTGGGGCTACCCAATTTTCTGAATTATTATAGAGCTTCACAATTAGCCACGTTAGTAAAGTACCACACAACAAAGGAACCTCCTCTCTGGGTTTCGATTGAAGCGGTGGATTGCGACCCCATCCCGATTTCCAACATTATGTGGATCCCATCCAAATCACGCAAACATATCCATAACCCTATTATTAATCACTCCCTTTCCCTATGGGACAAATTGAAGATAAAGAATTCCCTTTTATCCTCCTATGTTCCACTCTTATCATTCTATAAAAATCCATCGTTCTACCCAGCCTGGATTTACCCCAACACCTTTAAAGAATGGGTGAGAAAGGATTGTACATGCTTGTATAAATTCTTGGATTCCTCTACATTTAGGTCCTTTCCGGACATCTGCGGAATCTATAACATACCACAATCTGAAATATTTAGATACCTCCAAATTAAAAACTTTTTCAAACCCTATGCAGACTCCCTCCCCAGCCCTCCCCGACTATCTGCCTTTGAAAAGCTCTGCAAAAGCACCCCTCCCTCCAGAGGTTTGATCTCAACAATATACTCCCAGTTGTTGACTAGCTCTATAACGGGGAAACTCCCCTATGTAAACAAATGGGAATTAGACCTGGATATTGAACTGGATCCAGAAGACTGCAATCAAATATGGACCAACACCAAACCTGCTTCAATAAATGTACTAGCTTGTGAAACTAATTACAAAGTACTTACTAGATGGTACCTAGTTCCTACTAGGATCGCAAAATTTGTGCCAAACTACCCTGAACATTGTTTCAGGGGCTGCTCATCTCCAGGAACAATTTTTCATGTCTGGTGGTCGTGCCCTAAAGCACAGTTATTCTGGTCAGAAATTTTTACAATAAGCAGTCAACTCACGGGTAAGGAGATCCCATTGGACCCCAAAATCGCATTATTAAACCTCAAACCCGAAAATGTTTCACATAAACAATTTAAACGAATTACACAGCTCTTTACAGCTCCGAAACAAACATTGGCAAAAGCATGGAAAACCCCCAACCTATCAATTAACGAAGTAACAAACAGAATGAACCTAGCTATGACTCACGCCAAAATGATGGCAATCGACATGGACGTGACCGCCGTATTTGAAAGAACCTGGAAACCGTGGTATGAATATGCAGTACCCAATGTTATCAATGATGTTGTGATATTACCATGGTAGCCCAGCCTGTTTAACAGTTTCCCGCTTATTGTGTATCTTGATTAGTGTTGAGCAGAATACGCCATATTCGCTTTCGCAATATTTCGCGAATATATAGGAGAATATTCGAGAAATATTCGGAAATTTCGAATATTCGTGATATTTCATCCAAAGTAAAATTCATTGCGAAATTCTCGACCGCGCATGCGCATGCGCGCGGACAACACGCGGCCGCGAAAACGGCGATCATTTCCTGGATGTGTGTCAGTGTATATTCGGATTGCTATTTAGTGCTGCCCTGCGAATCTACTGCTGCCCTGCGAAGCGAAGATGGTGGGGAGTAACTTTTCATCCAGTGAGGAAAAACTGCTGATTACTGTAAGTAATTTCACCACTTGTTATTTCATTATCTTTAACTGCATTTTAGACTAGTTAAAAAGTTAGGATGCAAGATCAGATATTAGTATTTCCCAAACAGTGTGTCTCCAGCGGTTGCAAAACTACAAGGCCGCGTACACACCATCGGACATATCCGATGAAAACGGTCCGCGGACCATTTCCATCGGATATGTCCGATCGGGAGTTTGATCCGATGGCGTGTACACACCATCGGATCAAATTCCCCGCCGCCGGACGGCGCGGTGACGCGGCGGTGACGTTGACGCCGCCGCGTCACCGCCACGTCACCGCACCAGGAAGTAAAACACTTCCGCGCATGCGCTGAATCCATTCGGCGGCGGAGCGGCGGCGGTGGGGGACGACATGTCTGCTGGTAAGTGTACTAACCAGCAGACATGTCGGGCGGACAGATTCCCACCGGATAGATTTCAAAGCATGCTTTGAAATCTGTCGGGTGGAGAAATCTGTCCGCTAGCCCATACACACGAGCGGAGATGTCTGCTGAAACGGTCCATCGGACCGTTTTCTGCGGACATATCCCCTCGTGTGTACGAGGCTCAACTCCCAGCATGCCCACGGTTGCCACCTTTTGTTCATTTCAAACCCAAACACTTCAGCATCGCAAAGCAATTTTTTGTCTTAGTTTGCATAGATGTCGCTATTAAATAACATTTCTAACCATATGAAATTAATCACAAAAGTTCCTCTTTACATCAGAGTCCACAGACTTCCCCTTTTACATCAGGATCCACAGAGTTCCCCTTTTAGATCAGTGTCCACAGAGTTCTCCCTTTACATCAGAGTCCACAGACTTCCCCTTTTACATCAGGATCCACAGAGTTCCCCTTTTAGATCAGTGTCCACAGAGTTCTCCCTTTACATCACAGTCCACAGAGTTCTCCCTTTACATCACAGTCCACAGAGTTCTCCCTTTACATCAGTGTCCACAGAGTTCTCCCTTTACATCAGAGTCCACAGAGTTCTACCTTTTACATTAGAGTCCACAGAGTTCCCCTTTTACATTAGAGTCCACAGAGTTCTCCCTTTACATCAGAGTCCACAGAGTTCTACCTTAACATCAGAGTCCACAGAGTTTTCCCTTTACATCAGAGTCCACAGAGTTCTCCCTTTTCATCAAAAAGTCAAAAGAAACAAACATATTATTGTTCATATGTAAAGATAGGGATGAAAAAAATTATCTATTGTACAGGGTTAGCATGGTATTTAAAGTCCATGTCATGTGTACAGTTACGTCTCAGTCTGAGGTATTGTGCGTAAGGTATGCTACGTTTTAATGGGATGGCATGTGCACTGGCTGAGTGTAGAATAGTATTTCCTGCCGTTTCTTTACGGTATAGAGTGGTTGCCAAGCAGTTGTCACCATCTATAAAGATTTCAACATCAAGGAAAGAGATCTTACGGGGATTGCTGTTTACCGTAAATTTCAAATTGTACTTGTTAATATTGAGTTTATTAACAAACGAGGTCAGGGCAAGCTGAGTCCCGGTCCAAACTATGAATATATCATCGATATAGCGTAACCACACCAACGCCTGGTTGGTGAGGTCAGCCAATCGTTCATCTGAAAAGATGTCGCGCTCCCACCCCCCCAGGTACAGGTTGGCGTAGGCCGGGGCACAACAAGTGCCCATGGCCACGCCCTGTACCTGGAGGTAGTGGGAGCCGTTAAAAGTAAACCAATTCCGAGTCAGAATATACTGCAGCAATTTCAAAATAAATTCATTGAAGGGCCAAGAGTGGTGGTCTTGTTCCATTAGGAAAGTGCGCGCCATTCCGACGCCCTGCTCGTGAGGGATGCTGGAGTAAAGGGCCTCCACATCCAATGTCACGAGCAGGGCGTCGGGAGGGACGGGCATCCCCTCGATTTGTTGGAGAAGGTCCAATGTGTCCTTGACAAAAGATGGTAATCGTATAACATGGGGTGTCAAAAAGAAGTCGATCAATCTACTTGCGTTTTCCGTGAGAGACCCAATGCCGGAGACAATAGGTCTGCCAGGGGGTATTTTGCTATTTTTGTGTACTTTGGGTAGGGCATAAAATGTGGGGGCCCGTGGGAATTTTACATTGAGATAGTCATAGGTTTCTTGATCTATTATGCCTTTAGTGTAGGCCTCGCCTATCAAACCCTTATAGTCATTTGTATATTGTAAGACTGAAATGGCAGCAATTCTGCGATACCATGATATATTTGATAGGATATCCATGCACATTTTAACATATTGTATGTTGGTTAGTAACACAATGTTTCCCCCTTTGTCAGAGGGTTTGATTATCAGATCCAAATGCATTTTCAGTTTAGTAATGGATTTGATTTGTTGTTTCGTGAGATTAGATTGTGTAGGGGTTTATATCCTATAGTTTGATATCACTAATAGTAGCCAATAGGAATGCCCAAATGTAGGAGTTGGTGGTCAAATCCGGAAATTTAGTCGATTTAGGTTTAAATTTCCGGTGAGGTATTACCAAAGTTGGAATTGTGGGTGCATTAGAGTCAGGTGTATCAGGTGGGGGCCCACCTGACTCATTTTCCTCCAACAGTAAGACTAAATCTCTAAAGGCACGAAATTCGGCCATCGTAAAGTTTTTCATGCTTTCTGCTAGTTCTTTGTCTCTTTTGGATCGCAAACGATCCTGATCGAATAAATATTTGTATGTTAATTTCCTAGCAAAGAGGTAGAGGTCCTTAATAGTATCATATTTATCAATTTGCGATGTTGGGCAAAAACTAAGTCCAAATTGTAGTACCTCCATCTCTTCATTGGAAAATACATAAGGAGTCAGGTTAATAATGCTATTGTTGTTTACGTTTGAGGGGCGTGAGTCAGGGCCAATGGAAAATTGGACTGAGAAAGTCCTGTAAGTGTTAGATGAGGATCAAGGGTACTTTGTCTGGTAATGGTGTTGCCTGCATTAAGGAGACTAGGTGATGAGAGTGACACACCACAGGTAGTAAATTCATTCTACCTAATGGCGAACTATTACAACCCAAATTTAAAGCCGACTGTGGCACCATGGATGTTGTTTACCTCATGACTTGTTCATGTGGGATCTACTACGTTGGGAAAACAATTCGTCCATTCCGACAACGTATTAGAGATCACATCTACTATTCGTCCAATGGAAAAATTCTGACACCTGTCAGTCGACATTTGAACCTTTATCACCGTTTCAATACATCATCTGCCTCCTTCTTTGCTCTCGCTGTTATTCAGCGGGACCCGAGAGGAGGCGACTGGGATAAAAAAATCCTGCAAAATGAGACCAAATGGATTGAAAGATTAAACGCTACTCAACCTCCAGGTATCAATGAGCTTCAGACATATAAATCCTTTTTATAATACATTGTTATGTTGGTTATGCCTTAGTGGTACTATTAGTATACACTAATGTGCTAATCAACCACTTTAGTTAAGTAATTCAAATGTTTCTACAGCTCTGCTCCCCCTCTCCGCTGTGTCCCTGCTAATAAATATCTAGTAATGCATTAACGTCTATATTTCCAATCATGAAACGACTATTGTGAACTGGGATATCCAGTCACAACACAGAGTTACTCTGTTTACATTCAACCAACTATACATTAGTGCACTTTGTTTATTTGTACTACCAATGTTGCAACTGTCTTACTACATTAATTGATGTTTGGGACCTTTTGCCTTGGTGCCTTTTGGGGATTGTTGCGGTATCCTATGGGAATCCTTTGTTAGGACATGCACGGCCAGGTAACCACAACACAACTTGTCTGTGCTGTGGAAACCTAGGATGTGATGGTGGCTTTGCCTGTGTGTTCTTGCGGCGTTGGTTTATGCCTTAGCTTCTTGCCACGGACCTTGACACGCCCCGCCGACTCCCATTGGTGGAGCGTGTGCCTCCATCCCTCCTTCCTATGACGTTCCTCCCCTATGCCCACGCCAATGCTGGATCACTTCCCCATGCGCGCTGGTGTTACCATCGCAATGGGACACGTATGAGAGACACGCCCCACTCCATTCTATTGGTGGAGCGCCTCCATGCCTCTTCCCCCTGATGTTTAACTTTACGCCCACTCCATTGGTGCAGCGTCGATTGACGCTGCCAAGTCTGCTGCTTAGGGATTGGACAGTCAGGACTTGGCCGGGTCACATGACGCGGAAGTCTCAACCGCACATGTGACCGGGATACACATTTATATGGGGTGGATAAAACGAGCTATAGAGTCTGCCATTCTTAAGCAGGGAATTTAACCAAAGGGCCTGAGTGGTGAGTAGAAATGACTCTTTACAAACTGAATGTTACACTCTGCCTACCTCCAGGATTCTATAGCATCTCTTTGAGTAGGCGGCTTATTCAAAGCATCATTTACTATACTATATCTCTTTGTTTAGACACACTCCTGAACACACCGCAGCCTTCTACTATTGTTGGTCTACCTACTAATTGGAATTCAGGCTTCAACGCTAGGGGATCATCCCCTCTTTATTATTGATTTAGCTGCCCAAGCATACTAATCAAAGTAGTTGTTCAGCCCTTTCCACCAACATTCTGCGGTGTACACATTTGGGTATGTATTCTGAACAAAAACATTTGTTTTTCTTTTTTCTTTGTTTCTTTCTTTTATACCCATACTTGAATAACAGAAAACTTGTTATTCAATACTATTATACATTTCCCTATCTCTGTCATATTGTATATATATTTTTTCCCCACCAGAATAAGCCATACCGCTCTAGCTTTATTCGGATCGTTTTTCAATCATCTGGAATCTTCTAAGTTCCAGACAATATTCATCTATACTGTCAAAAATCTTTTCTATGATACCCAACAGCGGGAACGGTAGGCAGCCATTCTATACAATTACTCTACTACCACACTTAGTGTTTATTACACATAGATTATTCTGCCTTTATATCTCTGCTGGGCATTCACTTTACCTACTTCCACCCCTAATATAGCTCACTTAAATATTACCATTCCACACTGGTTACAATGTGCGAACACACTATCCTAAATGTTCTCACAAAAACTAATATACATAGTGGTATCCTTTTCTAACAACTCTTTTCCTGGTGTATCCCTGCATGCCCCCCCTTATGGACCCCTATGGGTACGCCCTCCCCTCTATGACACCATGGCAATTTCGGTCCCTTATGCATCCTTTTTATAGCGCTTTGACGCACATAGGATATAATTCAATATTAATGTACGAATATTTGTGTATTTTATATAAATGTATGTCTGTATATTAATGACGGTCCCTTCCTTTTTCTCTAGAAAAATCATAACTCCTGAGGAAGCAACAAATGCGAAACATGTAGAGTTTATGTTTATGTATATCTATATTTACAGTAGTTATCAATCTGCATTGATTTCTACACCGGACCATTTTTTGACTACAACGACTATTTATTTTCTTTGTTCACTATTTTTATTGTGTGATCAATTATATATGTCTTTTTAAATGTATTTTTATAACTTTATATTGTAATTGTGAGTGCAATACCAGAATCTTTTTGGTATTGTATCAATAAAACATTTACATCACGTTTATGATTAGTGCCTATAAAGTCCATTTTCTTTCCTAAACCACAAATCTCTCTAGATATAAAAATGGACAGTATTTAATCCTATTTTTTTTTCTTATATCCTAACAGTTTTGAAAGAGATTGAGGCGAAATCCCGCATCATGGAGAGGAACAATCAAAAACTCCAGTCCAATCGGCGCAAAATAAAAAAATTGGGCCTAGAGAATGAAAAGATTTTAGAAGAGCAGAGAAAAAATTTCGAGGAGATGGCTGAGCTTTACAAGCGCATGAAAAATTTCATGTAAATATTTTTATTTTTGGTTATTAAACCTGTTATTCTTTTAAAATGTTTCCTTTCTTATTGAGATTGTTAGGTTTTTCAACACATCTAACTTCACATCTAACACATCAACATCAACACATCTAACTTCATAATAACCTAAAAACATTTCATACTATTATTTTATTTAACACAAACCTAATAAAAAATAAAATACACGGACACAGACACTACTAACACAAACTAAACTGTTGAAAAATGACTATAACAAAAGCTACAATATATATATATAGATATAGAGAGAGAGAGAGAGCGAGAAAGAGAGAGAGAGAGAGAGAGAGAGAGTGCTGATTTGCTCTTGCAGACAGGCTAATGGTTGCAGTAAAAAGGCCACAAACCAGGGTTTAACATAAAGTTCAGTCTTTTAGTCACACTTGCTGTTACGATCCGGTCTGGTAGCTTGTAGTGGAGGCTGTTTGTGGATCCGCTGTGACAGAGAGGTCATGAAGCATTACTCAGCATGAAGGCAGCAGCAGTAGTATTCAAATATAAAGTAATTATCACACACACAACATTTACAAGCAGTAGTGGTAATAGTACTAGATAGCATCTAAACACTTGGGCAATACTTGACAGCAGCAGTAGTGGTAATAGTAGTATACAGTGGCAAATAACCTGTGACATAGGTGTCTGAGCAGCAGCAGTATAGTAGTAACAGTACACAATATAGTGTTTTATCACTCGTGGAAGAGGTGGCAGCAGCACAGCAGCAGCATTGGTAATTGTAGTATATAGTGCCAAAGAACTTGTCACATAGGTATCTGAGCACTGGCAGCAGCAGTCTAGTAGTAACAGTACACAATATAGTGTTTTATCACTCGTGGAAGAGGTGGCAGCAGCACAGCAGCAGCATTGGTAATTGTAGTATATAGTGGCAAAGAACTTGTCACATAGGTATCTGAGCAGCAGATGTAGTAGTAACAGTACACAATGTAGTGTTTTATCACTTGTGGAAGAGGTGGCAGCAGCACAGCAGCAGCATTGGTAATTGCACTATATAGTGGCAAAGAACTTGTCACATAGGTATCTGAGCAGCAGATGTAGTAGTAACAGTACACAATATAGTGTTTTATCACTTGTGGAAGAGGTGGCAGCAGCACAGCAGCAGCATTGGTAATTGCAGTATATAGTGGCAAAGAACTTGTCACATAGGTATCTGAGCAGCAGAAGTAGTAGTAACAGTACACAATAAAGTGTTTTATCACTCGTGGAAGAGGTGGCAGCAGCACAGCAGCAGCATTGGTAATTGTAGTATATAGTGGCAAAGAACTTGTCACATAGGAATCTGAGCAGCAGATGTAGTAGTAACAGTACACAATATAGTGTTTTATCACTCGTGGAAGAGGTGGCAGCAGCACAGCAGCAGCATTGGTAATTGTAGCATATAGTGGCAAAGAACTTGTCACATAGGTATATGAGCACTGGCCGCAGCAGATGTAGTAGTAACAGTACACAATATAGTGTTTTATCACTCGTGGAAGAGGTGGCAGCAGCACAGCAGCAGCATTGGTAATTGTAGCATATAGTGGCAAAGAACTTGTCACATAGGTATATGAGCACTGGCCGCAGCAGTCTAGTAGTAACAGTACACAATATAGTGTTTTATCACTCGTGGAAGAGGTGGCAGCAGCACAGCAGCAGCATTGGTAATTGTAGTATATAGTGGCAAAGAACTTGTCACATAGGTATCTGAGCACTGGCAGCAGCAGTCTAGTAGTAACAGTACACAATATAGTGTTTTATTACGCGTGGAAGAGGTGGCAGCAGCGCAGCAGCAGCATTGGTCATTGTAGTATATAGTGCCAAAGAACTTGTCACATAGGTATCTGAGCAGCCGGAGTATTAGTAACAGTACACAATAAAGTGTTTTATCACTTGTGGAAGAGGTGGCAGCAGCACAGCAGCAGCATTGGTAATTGTAGCATATAGTGGCAAAGAACTTGTCACATAGGTATCTGAGCACTGGCAGCAGCAGTCTAGTAGTAACAGTACACACTATAGTGTTTTATCACTCGTGGAAGAGGTGGCAGCAGCGCAGCAGCAGCATTGGTAATTGTAGTATATAGTGGCAAAGAACTTGTCACATAGGAATCTGAGCAGCAGATGTAGTAGTAACAGTACACAATATAGTGTTTTATCACTCGTGGAAGAGGTGGCAGCAGCACAGCAGCAGCATTGGTAATTGTAGCATATAGTGGCAAAGAACTTGTCACATAGGTATATGAGCACTGGCCGCAGCAGATGTAGTAGTAACAGTACACAATATAGTGTTTTATCACTCGTGGAAGAGGTGGCAGCAGCACAGCAGCAGCATTGGTAATTGTAGCATATAGTGGCAAAGAACTTGTCACATAGGTATATGAGCACTGGCCGCAGCAGTCTAGTAGTAACAGTACACAATATAGTGTTTTATCACTCGTGGAAGAGGTGGCAGCAGCACAGCAGCAGCATTGGTAATTGTAGTATATAGTGGCAAAGAACTTGTCACATAGGTATCTGAGCACTGGCAGCAGCAGTCTAGTAGTAACAGTACACAATAAAGTGTTTTATCACTTGTGGAAGAGGTGGCAGCAGCACAGCAGCAGCATTGGTAATTGTAGCATATAGTGGCAAAGAACTTGTTACATAGGTATCTGAGCAGCAGCAGTATAGTAGTAACAATACACAATAAAGTGTTTTATCACTTGTCGAAGAGGTGGCAGCAGCACAGCAGCAGCATTGGTAATTGTAGCATATAGTGGCAAAGAACTTGTCACATAGGTATCTGAGCACTGGCAGCAGCAGTATAGTAGTAACAGTACACAATAAAGTGTTTTATCACTTGTGGAAGAGGTGGCAGCAGCACAGCAGCAGCATTGGTAATTGTAGTATATAGTGCCAAAGAACTTGTCACATAGGTATCTGAGCACTGGCAGCAGCAGTATAGTAGTAACAGTACACAATATAGTGTTTTATCACTCGTGGAAGAGGTGGCAGCAGCACCAGCAGCAGCATTGGTAATTGTAGCATATAGTGGCAAAGAACTTGTCACATAGGTATCTGAGCAGCAGAAGTGTTAGTAACAGTACACGATAAAGTGTTTTATCACTCGTGGAAGAGGTGGCAGCAGCACCAGCAGTAGTAAGAAAGTGGCAAATCTCACAGACAAAAGGTGACAGCACCAGTATGAGTAATATATCGGTACATAATTACTCAGCCTTTTGGCATTAGCAGTAGGAGCCCATATCGTGGCAAAATTACAAAAGCTTGAAGTTGCAGTAGCATGGTGATTAAATTTGAAAAGCAGAATGACACAGGCCTTAAGTAGCTGTAGCCTGACTATACCATAGTGCCTCATAATATAAAAGTTTGATTAACGTTATTTCTATGCTATACGTGACCTTTTAAATTCATGATGAGCATTGAGAAATTACATTTCAAAATAATGTGGCAGCAGCATCAGGACTCCTTATAGTGGCTTAATGACACAGCATGGAAATATTTATGCCCTTAACACTACCTGCCCACTATGAGTTTCAAAGGTATAAATCAGAGGTGGCAAACACAAGGCCCGCAGGCCGAATGCGGCCCTCCAGACCCTTACTTTCTGCTTTCAAGCAATGCATCCAACTTCTTCCCAGCAGCAGCATAAGGAAAGGGGGATGCACTGTGATGTAAGGGAGAGGGGGAACTCAACTTCTGATGGTGGGGTGGCCCTTGACATCTAATGTAAGGGGAGGGGATGCGCTGGACATCTAATCTTACAGATAAAACCGGCCCTTTTGAGGGCAACCATAATGCTGATGCGGCCCAAGATGTAATGGAGTTTGACACCCCTGGTATAAATAGATTGGAGAGGTATTGATGAATGACAAGGGACCATTCAGCGCCCTGAACCGACGGCGGGTGCCAGAAAGTCACCGCCGATCCAGGACTCATTCATCTTGATGAATGTGAGTCTGTCCACGGAGTCTGTGGACAGACGGGTCCTCTTGTCCGTGACCACCCCACCTGCCGCGCTAAATGTCCGCTCAGATAGTACGCTGGAGGGGGGGCAAGACAATAACTGCAGCGCATACTGAGCGAGCTTGCGGCAGGTGTCCAATCTGGCAACCCAGTACTCCATGGGGTCGTCGGTGCTCATACTGTCAGAAGCACTGACGGACCCCATGTAGTCTGCCACCATGTGGGCCAGCCGCTGGTGGTGACTGCTGCTGCTGCTGGTACTGGGTCGCTCAGATTGGAAGAACATCCTCATCTCACCCATTAGGTCCCCTGCTCGGCTGCTGATGTTGCTGCTGGGTGCAGCCACCTGCTGGGTGAGATGAGGGGGGACAACTGGAGGCCGGGGAGTTGCCTGCTCCAACCGGCTGACTAGGCGTGCCTGCAGTTCCTCCATCCGGTGCTGCCTCCGGCTGGCTGGGAGGAACTGCTCCAGTTTCCCCTTACATCTTGGATCTAAAAGGGTGGCCATCCAAAAATCATCCCTCTCCGTTATAGTTTTAACCCGGGGGTCCCTCCTGAGGCATCTCAACATGTGGGCAGCCATGGGGAAGAGCACAGCCCGCTGTGACTCCTCACGGCTGCCCGGGTCCATGACGTCCGACTCTTCATCATGGAGGCGCTGCTGCTCGCGCACAGAGATGCCCAACCCCCGGACTATCGGTGCCCCCAACACCGGCTCTCCCTCCTGACCAGGCCCTGACTCCAGGACGTCACCAGTAACCTCCTCATCATCATCATCATCATCCTCCTCCTCCTCCTCGTCCTGGGCCTGGTCTTGGTGGGGCAGTGTTGCCTCCTGCTCCACCAAGGCAGTCTCCCCAGCTTCGAGCAGGCGATCTAGTGCCCTGTCCAGCAGGAACACTATAGGGAGCACGTCGTTGAGGCCGACATGCTCCCTGCTCACCATCTTGGTCGCCTGCTCGAAAGGGGCCAACACATGGCAGAACTGGTGTATCTGCCCCCACTCCAAACTGGTGATGTACGGGAGTGTCTGTGATGGCCCGCCACTGCCTTGATCCAGCAGGTATTCTTTCACCGCCCTTCGCTGCTCCCACAACCTCTCCAGCATGTGGAGGGTGGAGTTCCACCGCGTCACACTGTCCACAATCAGCCTGTGAAGGGGCAGGCTCTTGTCCCGCTGCAAATGGGACAGGGACACGGTAGCGGTTGGGGAGCGGCTGAAGTGGCTGGCAATCCTACGCACCCTTAGCACAATGTCACTCAACCCAGGATAGGTGCGCAGGAATTTCTGCACCACAAGGTTGAGGACATGTGCCAGACAGGGCACGTGGGTCAGACTGCCAGCCTGAAGGGCGGAGAGTAGGTTGCTGCCGTTGTCACAGACAACCATACCTGCCTGGAGCCTTCGGGGTGTCAGCCACTTCTGGACCTGAGCCTGAAGTGCGGTCAGCACTTCTTTGCCAGTGTGTCTCCGGTCCCCTAAACCAACAAGCTGGAGCACGGCCTGACAGCGCACGTGCCCCACACTTGAGTAGCTACGGGGGCGCTTGCTGGGAGGCTCAGCAGCTGCGGAGACAGTGGCTTGAGGGAGACCAGCAGTTCTCCCCTGGACACCCCGGGGCGGCACCACAAAATCTGATGCCTCCGATCCCTCCCCGGCGCCTCGGAGGGAAACCCAATGGGCCGTGAAACTGATGTAGCGGCCCTGCCCATGCCTGCTGGTCCAGCCATCCATTGTGAGATGCACCCTGTCGCTGACAGCGTGATCCAGCAACAGGGTTACATTCTGCACAATGTGCTGGTGTAGGGCAGGGACACCAGTCCTGGCAAAGAAATGGCGGCTGGGGACACGCCATTGGGGTTGGGCCTGCTCCAACATCTGCCTGAAGGGGTTGCTGTCAACGATGTTGAAGGGCAGCAGATGTTGGGCAATAACCCTTGCCAGGAGCCCATTGAGGGAACGCACACGTAGGTCTCCAGGGGGGAAGGGAGTGGTGCATTCGAAGGCGTCGAAAAGCGACGCCTGGCGCCGGATGGCAGTGCAGGACACCGAAGAGGAGGGTGCTGTGGAAGTCGAGGTCTGGCTGCCGGTACCAGTACCTCTACTAGAGGAAGCGGGGGGCATGACCTGCTGCTAGCCGATGAAGCTGTGGCAGGGGCTGCTGTACCCTGCACACTTGTGGTGGTGGCGCTGCTACCACCACCACCCCTCATCTGGTCATACTCCCGCCAGTGGTTTATTCTCAGGTGCTGGTTGAGTGCTGTGGTACCCACCCGAGCCAAGCACTTTCCTCTCTTCATCTTGGCACGACAGAGCTGGCAGATGGCTACTGTCAGGTTATCTGGTACCAAGGTGAAGTAGGCCCAGACAGGTGACTTCAGCTGCGCCCTCCTGTCAGATGGGGTGACGCTGACTTGCACCTGCTGGGACTCGGTGCGCACAGGTGGAGCTGCCTGCTGCTGCTGCTGCTGCCACCTCCTGCTGCCATCACCAGTGGAGACCCTGACGCTGGTCTCCCTGGTGACCTGGCGCACCGTTTCCCCAGGGTGCCTACCTTCCTCGTCGTCACTGCTGCTGTGAACCGACGAGCCAGGTGCCACCCATGTTGGGTCATCCTCCTCTCCGCCCCCAGATATGTCAGACCCAGGGCTGACATGTGGTGGTCTGAGGGAGACATCTGACATGGAGCCGCTAGCCTGGCTCCGATGTCCCCTCACCAACGCATGGGTCTGACTAGGTGCGGGTGTTTCCTGCAGAAAAACACCAGCACCACTTGGAAGGGATATCTCTGGGCTACTGACAGCCGATACCCCATCCTCCTCCTCCATGAACCCTTCAAAAAGGTACTGACCATCAGGACATAAATCTATGTCTGCATGATGCAGGACCTCCCCCAAGATCTCCCTCTCACTGTCACTGTCAAACAGTATGAGGCTGGACTCTTGGGGGCTGGGGGTGGGTACTAAAGGCACCGGTGTACTGGTGGTGGTGCTACTTGGAGTCGGCACTGATGACTCAGTGGCACTGCTGTGCCCCATATATTCCACCACTGCTGAAGCCTGGGAGGGCAATATCGGGCGGCTGCCCGAGGGGAAAAAGTCCCGGATGAGGCGGACTCCCCTTCCGCCTGATCCTCCACCAGTAGTAGGGCCGCGAGAGGTACCCCGTGCTGGCAGCGACCCAGCACTGGGAGTAACTCCCCTACCCCTGCTGCCACGGCCACGGCCACGTATGCTGCTCATGCTGATGTGGGGGGTGGGTAAACTTTATTGGGGGGGGGGTAAATGTGATAAAGGACAAGACAGGCACGCAGACAAAGACGTACTAGACAGCTATGCACTAAACACTAACTCTGCAGTGCTTAGTCACACACTTAAATGAATAAACTAAAGCTAAATTAAAAAAAAAACAACAACAAAAAAAAAAACTGACTGACAAGGACAAAGACGAGGATTACAAGTACTAAACTAATATACAACAGTAACTCTGCTAACACAGCAGAGATAAGTATATGAATAAACTAAAACTAACTTTTTTTTTTTTTTTTTTTATAGAAAACAAAAAACAGACACTAAACACACACTAAACTAAGCTACCTTAAAGAACAATTACACTGACATCTATCTATCTATCTAACACTAAGCTAAACTAAACTGCAAAACAACAACACAAATATGAGCTTTTAACCACTTCCCTACGGCCGTACGACTTTATGCGGCCGCAGGGTGGTGCTAAATCTCCGGGCTGCCGTGTTTTCACGGCAGCCCCTTTCCTCGTTCCCAGCGCGCGCTCCAGAGCGCGCAGCGGGGAACTAGTGTACTGGCCGTGTCCCTTGAACACAGCCAATCACAGATCGCCGCGAACGGCCAATCAGAGTGGCCGTTTGCGATGCGATCTGATAGGCCAATGAGAGATGATCTCATATGTAAACATATGAGATCATCTCTCATTGCCGGCTCTCACAATGACAGCGTCCTGTCATAGAGAGAGCATACCGATCTGTGTTCCTAGTACATAGGGACACAGATCGGTCACCCCCCCTCCCCCCACAGTTAGAACACAATGCAGGAAACACATTAACCCCTTCCTCGTCCCCTAGTGTTAACCCCATTCACTGCCAGTCACATTTATATAGTAATTAGTGCATATTTATAGCACTGATTGCAGTATAAATGTGAATGGTGCCAAAAATGTGTCAAAAGTGTCCGATGTGTCCGCCATGATGTCGCAGTCGCAATAAAAATCGCAGATCGCCGCCATTACTAGTAAAAAAAAAAAATAATAAAAAAAAACAACAATTCTGTCCCTTATTTTGTAGGCGCTATAACTTTTGCGCAAACCAGTCGCTTATTGCGATTTTTTTTTTTTTTTAACCAAAAATATGTAGAAGAATACGTATCGGCCTAAACTGAATTTTTTTTTTTTAATTGGGCTATTTTTTATAGCAACAAGTAAAAAATATTGTATTTTTTTTCAAAATTGTCGTCCTTTTTTGTTTATAGCGCAAAAAATAAAAATCGCAGAGGTGACCAAATACCACCAAAAGAAAGCTCTATTTGTGGGGAAAAAAGGACGCCAATTTTGTTTGGGAGCCATATCGCACGACCGCGCAATTGTCAGTTAAAGCGACGCAGTGCCGCAAGCTGAAATTTCACCTGGTCAGGAAGGGGGTTTACATGCCCAGTAAGGAAGTGGTTAAAAAAGCTTTTGGGTCTCTTGCTTTGAAAAAAGCAGTTTAGAAATATAAGCAGCAGGAACCAGAGAACTGAAATGAAACAGCAGGAACCAGAGAACTGAAATGCACTACAATGCAACGCAAGCTCAGAGATAGCACAGAAACACTCCTCTCTCTATAACCACCATGTGAATCTGCAATGAAATCATGCTGGGAGTTAGCTTATATAATGGTCGTGCAGGCAGGTTCCTATTGGTTGATGTGGAGGTTGCTAACCTCTGACAACTGTGGTAGGGGAACTCTGATTGGCTCTGATGCAAATGAAGGGCGGAGAAAATAATCGCGCAATATTCCTATTGCCGAATAATCACATTGCGATTATTCGGCAGCATAAAAGGATCGCATGAGCTACTCGGCCCAGGGTCTCTCAATCAGCACAGCAATGCTTTTAGACATCGATGGAGATCACTAGGATGTGATCTGTTTTAAAAATAACTTTTGAAAAATCTGAATATTCGGAATTGCGAATATTCACCGCGATATTCGAGATATTGCGTGATTACTCGAATATGCAATATTCGATCCGAATATTCGCAATGCGAATATTCGTGAGCAACACTATTCATTACTAGTGACCACCAAGAGAAAGGGAAAATTTACAATGACCACAAATTTAACAGCGATTTTACAGTGACCACGATGGTAAAAGGGGCATTTACTCAGACCTGCCTGTTCCTTTTGCAACCTTGCTACCAGCCTGTTGCCAACCCTGCCTGCATCTGACTACACTTCTGCCTCAGTACCTGTTCTGGTCTTGTTTTCGATGTCTGATTCAGCCTGCATGCACCTGCCTGTGCTCCAGTCATTACCAACACCAAGTTCCGCTAGATGCTGTACCCACGCTCCTGTCTGTGGCACCCAAGTACCAGCCTACTCCAGTCTCCTAGAAACAGAAAAACAAACAAGGCACCTCTAAGTGCAGAAGTATAAAGCTTTTAATATCCCCTAAAGTGGTTAAAAACACTTACAGGATAGTGGATGAAACTGGTATGTAGCAGATAAGTGCGTCCAGGAGAGGTTCCAGTGGCGGGGCAGTCCCAGTCTGGGATGGTAAAGCTTCCAGGGAAGTCCAGAAGATAACAGCGAGATGTGTGCTGTGAATGTTTAGGGGACACAATAATGCTGGAGCCTGGGAAAGACGTCAGAGAAAGCGAGACAGAAGCCAGCATGGAACACAAACAGGAAGTGGACAGGAAGTGTGTCATAGAGGCGGGACACGTTTCAGAACAGCTCTTTGGTTCCTTCTTCAGCTAGAGACCCGCCTAAAGTGTGTGAAGTTTTGCTACCTTCTCCAACACAGACTGTCAGGATTCAAATGCTTGGAGCTCCCTGGATATACACATTTTTCTGGATCTACTCCAGTCTCCTGCCTGTCACCTGTTCTGATATATGTTCTGTAATATACAATTTTCCCTCCTGTGACTCGTTTTCAGCAGAGAGCGAACTACAGTCTGCTGTCTGCTGACATCACAAAAAAAAGTCCAGGCACTGCATCATCCCGACAATAGGAGTCTGGATCTGCCAGGTGCCTGGACTGATGGCAGTCTCAGCCTCCTTGCGTGCTGCTGAGAGCCTAAGATTGCCACTCCCCACCACAGCCCAGCTCTCCAATGCGTGTGGAGGGGCAGAGCGGAGCACTACTAATTGAAAACCGGGAGTTGTGAGAACTGACCCATCGGCGGTGTTTCATCGCTCTCAGTGTAGAGACACCGGGGGAGAGATGCAGCATCAGATCAATGCTGCATCCACCTAGTTAAGTATGATACTGAAAAAAAATCCCTTATTTCTCTTTTAAGTCCCTTTAGAGCCACCAGATACACATAACAGGGCCATTAAAAAGAATGGAAGATGTTTCCCATATTGAATTTTTTTTTTATTATCTTCAAAACTTACTAAAATTACACTAAGGGCCAGTTCACACCAGATGCAGTTCCGTACAATTTTGTGTGCATTTTTTCTGCACTAAAAATGCATGCACAGTGTTTTCCATGTATTCCAATTGCTCTAGTTGGCTCTAGTTCAGAAACCTACCTGAATCTGACTGCATGGTGTGAACTAGAGCCAACTAGAGCCATTGGAATACATGGAAAACACTGTGCATGCATTTTGTGCAGAAAAAAAGCACACAGAACTGAACGGAACTGCATTTGGTGTGAACTGGCCCTTATACATTAAAAAATATGCTGCATCCACCTAGGTAAGTATGGTACTGAAAACAAATCCCTTATTTCTCTTTTAAGTCCTCTCAGAGCCACCAGATACACATAACAGGGCCATTAAAAACAACGGAATGAGGTTTCCCATATTGTAATTTTTTTTTATTATCTTTAAAACGTACTAAAATTACACTTATACCATAAAATATTAAGCCAGGTGTTCACAGAAATGAAAACCGGACTTGTCGCTGGTTCTGCAGCATGTGTTCCAACAAAACGGAAGTAATGTAACTGGAAGTTCCGCCCTTACCCCATAATCAGGGTAACTGGCCCTAAGACTGTAACCTCATGTTTTTTCGGTTCTGTGATAAACTACTGCCAGTTTGGTACAAAATAAGTAAACTCTCCTCTTGGATTGTAAGAAGATTGATTACATTAATCATGACTAATTTCCTGCTTGTCACTCCTTTTCAGCAAATATCCCACTTCTCGGAGAAGCTTAATCACACAATATGGCCCAGATTCACAAAGCACTTACACCAACGTAAATCACATTTCGCCGACGTAGTGCAAATGTGCGCCCGGCGTATGTGTGCGCCAGACCCACAAAACCAACATACGCTTAAAAACAGGCCATCCTACCCCGACGTATCTTGCTTACACCGGCGTAGCGTGGGAGCAAATATGGTTTGGACACATGTTGCTTCTCCCATTGATTAGGCATTCAAATATGCAAATGAGGGAAATACGGCGCATGCTATGTGATGTTTGCGTAAGTTGTACGTCCGGCGTAAAGTTATTCCCCATAGATGAGGCGCAACCCAGCAATAGACATGCAAAGGTCTGCCCCAGAGAACACAGGCCAGCGTATTGGGCGTACGTTACGTTCACGTCGTATGTAGTGACCCAGCGTAGCTTATGCAGTTGTGCCGGCGTAGTTGTGAGCATGCGCATAAGGGTGCTGTTTCATGCGTCCATGTCACGGCTACCTCACGGCGCATGCGTAGTTTGTGATACACCATGCTCAGAATACCATTTGCATGGGGTCACGCCCACTTCCACTTACGCTGGCCTAGGTCTTCGAAAATACGATACGCTGGCGTATCTTGGTGAGCAATAGCTTGCAGAATACATTGCATGCCTCTCCACACTGCGCGGGCGTAGCGTACTGTGTGTGTGCTGCGCCGGCGAAAATGTGCGCCCACTCTCTGTGAATCCGGGCCTATATGTGTAACCACTCACTGGGTCATTGCGCTTCATTGGAGAACCCCCGATAATCCTATTTTACTGATTAAAACTTGTGGATACAGTTAGGATTAGTCGATTCAATGCCTGTACTTCTTATGTTGGCATATTAAATAATTTGGTACATGCTGAACTGTACACTCATGTGTTTGATTTCTAAATCTCTATTGCTTCATCATACATAATGTATATATTTTTTGCCTTTTATACTTTCTATGTTAGTGCACTCTGTACTGTACTAACACTTTTTTTGCAAAACTTAATAAAACTTTGTAAACAACAAAAAAAATGTGCTAGTCTATAAGGGGTAAGTCCAATCAAGTGTATAATACCTTGTGGGGTTAGCTCTTTTATTTACTATTTACATTTTTACTGAGCGCTGGGAGTACAGGTATCGTTATACTTCCCATGTTCCAAACCTGGACATTCAGGTCTCCAATTGGTGTTTGGCTTCAATGTAGTATATCTAAATCTGATAGTACATCAGCCTTGACAGTCACTTACAGGTAAATCTTTTATAATGTGCTAATATGCAATGCATTTTTTCCCCCCAGACTTTATAACCACTTTAAATGTTAGGTGTGTGACTTTTCTCAAGGAAATTATATATACAATAGACCAGGAAATAGTGATCACTATCAAAAGGAATTTTCCACGACAGCCAAAAGGACTTTACTAAGCAAAATTGTTTTCTTAATACGTGATAGGCTTGTGTGCAAAAGGGTTTGACAGTTCCCACACACAGCTTATGTGTAAGTAAAGTCTACAGGCTTGGAAAGATCAGTTTGTAAATGGATAAACAACTGGCTAAAACACAGAATTCAAAGCGTAGTGGGTATTGATTCTTAGTCTGAATGGTCTAAGATTATCAGTGGTGTACCCCAAGGTTCAGTGCTGGGACCCTTACTTTTTTTTTGGAATGTTTATACTGAAATATTAAAACAGTATTGTATTTATGAGATTATGCAAATCTATAATTTGGAAGATTTTCAATTTTTTCCACAAGTACAACCAAATAATTTAAGTTTGTTTATCCGTGCTATTTTGAAGACAAGTGATACAACAATGTGCTAAAATATATATTTATTAACTAAAAATTCAGTGTAAAATAATATCAGGTATATTTGGTGATAATACAAATATTGATATACTTTTAAATATCAAAGATATATGATGATACAGATGATGATCACATTTCTACACTGCTCTTATTACACAATACCATATTTCAATACTTGAATGATAACTTGGTAAATTTAGACTTTGGAACTCTTAGGACGCGTACACACGATCGAACATGTCTGCTGAAACTGGTCCGCAGGCCAGTTTCAGCGGACATATCTGATCGTGTGTTCGGCCTAGCTGACAGGTTTCCAGTGGACAAAAGTTTTAAAACATGCTTTAAAACTTGTCCGCTGGAAACCGGTCCGTCGGACATGTCCGCTGGTTAGTACGCCTAACCAGTGGACCGAAATCTCCCGCATGCGTCGAATGGATTCGACGCATGCGTGGAAGCATTGTACTTTCTGGTTTGCGGACATCGCGGCGTCAACGTCACCGCCACGTCACCGCGCTGTCTGTCCGCGGGACCGTTTTCATCGGACATGTCTCCTGGTGTGTACGCGGCCTTAGTGAATAGCTTTCCTTGGCTCCACTGACTTACATAAACAACTGGTGTTGATTTTAGTTCTGGTGATCTTTGACTTTATATGGGCCATAAACATCCCTGAATACAACGGAACCAATTAATGCTCCCTATGAGATATGGAGGACTGGGAGTGATGGATTTATGTAAATATTATCAAGCAATACAACTGACTAGGGTAATTGACTGGATTAGACACGTAGAGAATAAATTATGGGTTCAGATTGAATATGCTCGAATAAGGCCAGTGCCCTTGGCCAGAGCCGCTTGCTGTGTTGCTTCCCTCTCTAGAGGGATCATTAACCATCCCTTGATAGGTAATACTGTTAGGGTGTTCGAACCTCCTCCCCACTGTGGGCATAATATCAGAAACTTTGCCCTTGTACCCAATACTCGGAAACCCCCTTTTTCCACCGGGGCTTGAAGATGAGGCCTTTCGACTTTCATGGAAAGCGGGCTGTACTCAAGCATCCAGTTTTATAAACGTGGGGGTATGGTTGACAATCCCGGAGCTGATTGAAACGACGGGTATCTTGAAATTGAGATTTTGGAGTGCTCCACAGATCACCCACTGTCTTAATGCCCTTACAGGTTCGGGAGAGTTCATCAGACCCCCTACGAGATTTGAGAAATTGCGTTCGAAGGGGGGAAGAGTGTCACACACCCTGTCGGCTAATTACGAATTATTTAATATGCTGGCGGAAACCTACTACTTCAGTTGTGTTCGGGAACGGGAGCTGGGTAAACCTTTTAGCATAACACAGCGACAACAGATTCTTAAATATAGACATGAATTATCAATCTGTATGAAAATACAAGAGACTAACTTAAAGATTTTCACCCGATGGCAGAGAACGCCAGTGAAATTGAAGAGAATCTTTCCTGAATCCTCAGATTTATGCTGGAAATGTCAGAGAGATAGAGGTACTATGTTACACATTTTCTGAGACTATCGGAAATTGAAAAATTGGACAGAGGTTAGAGGAAACAATTCCGAAAGACCTGAGTCTCCTTCTTCATGCTTGCCATATTCCGGAGAATGTGTACAGGAACTGTATTATCTGCCATCTCTTAGATGCTGCAAAGGCATGTATCCCCTTGAGATGGAAATCACTAGTACCCCGACAATTGGTATGTGGCTACGTAAATTAAAGGAGACAAGTAAATTCAAAGATTTAGTACTCTTAGCACGAAACCAGCAGGAACGGTATAATAATATCTGGTCACTATGGAATGCTTTTATGGTAACAGACGAGGGAAGAAACTTGATAGACAGGAACTAGATTAGAGAGGGTGGGTACCCAAAGTTGTCAATAAAAAGAAAAAGAAGAGAAGGAAAGATTTTAGCTCTAGTGATTCTTTCTCAAAACAAACCATTTTACGGACTTTGGTCTTAGCTTTGTAGAAACAGACAAAAATGTGTAGGTCTCTTAACCACTTGCCAACCAAGCCAATTCTGACAGTTCTCTCCTACATGTAAAAATTACATAGAACCCCCAAACATTATATATGTTTTTTTTTAGCAGAGACCCTAGAGAATACAATGTTCATTGCAACTTTTTATGTTGCGTGGTATTTGCGCAGTCATTTTTTCAAGCACTTTTTTGGGGAAAAAAATGTTTCATGTTAAAAAAAAAAAAAAAACAGTAAAGTTAGCCCGATTTTTTTACATAATGTGAAAGATGACGTTACGCAGAGTAAAAAGATACCCAACATATCAGGCTTAAAAATTGCACAAGCTTGTGGAGTGGCGCCAAACTTTGGTACTTAATAATTCCCATAGGTACCACTTTTTTTTACTGGCTACATTTTTTGAGTTACAGAGGAGGTCTAGGGCTAGAATTATTGTTCTTGCTCTAATGCCACGTACATATGATACATTTTTGGCATGTAAAAAAAATAAGTTTTTCAGCCTCTAGAAAAAACAACGTTTTTTCTAACTTCATAATTAAAACTACGTTTTTTTCATCCCGATCATTAAAACGGCCTTGCCCACACACGATCGTTAAAAAAAATGCTCTAGAAAAGCACGGTGACGTACAACATGTACAAACGGAACTATAAAGGGGAGGTTCCATGTGGATGACGCCACCCTTTGGGCTGCTTTAGCTGATTTAGTGTTAGTAAAAGACGATTCGCGCTTTTCTGTCTGTTACAGCGTGATGAATCTGCTTACTCCATTACGAACGGTAGTTTTACCAGAACGAGCGCTCCCACCTCATAACTTGTTTCTGAGCATGTGCGGGTTTTTCATGTCATTTTAGCCCACACACAATGATTTTTTTCAACCCGAAAAACGACATTGTTTAAAACGTTGTTAAAAAATGCAGCATGTTCAAAAAAAAATTGTCGTTTTTCCTAACCCCGAAAAATCATGTGAAGTCCAAACACGATAGTTTTAAATGCCATTTTTTAAAAACTTTGTTTTTTTAATGACGAAAAACGATCGTGTGTACGCGGCATAATGTTCGCGGCGACACCTCACATGTGAGGTTTGAACACAGTTTTCATATGTGAGCGGGACTTACGTATGCGTTTGCTTCTGCGTGCGAGCACACGGGGACAGGGACATTTACAAAAAAAAATTATTGTCAATATATTTTGACACTTTAAAAAATAAATGTGATCACTTGTATTCCTACTACAAGTAATGTAAACATCCCTTGTAATAGGAAAATGGCATGACAGGTCCTCTTTACAAAGAGATATGGGGTCAATAAGACCCCCACATCTTACCTCTAGGCTGGGAAGCCTGAAATAATAAAAAAAAAGAGCTTATCAGCCGAGGCGGTGACGTTTTTTGTTTAATGCAGAAGCCAGGCGTGACGTCATAATATCGTGCCCGACCTCCGACGATCATAGAGACTCTGTCAACCATCTGATCCACTGAAAATCTCTATGGTCAACATCCAGGCCCGGTCGGATCTGTTCTCTGCCTCACCGATCGCAGAGGTGAGTCGGTAGATTCACCGGAGGGTGGCAGGAGGGGGGAACGTCCCTTCTCGCCACCCATAAGAACTGACCAACAGACAGATTTCTCACCGCTCCAGGTGAGCCCCGTGTGCAATCAAGGGTTGTTGAACCACCAAGGTGCTGGCAATGCTAATGATAGCAAATGGAAGGACGAAAACTGGACAGCCGCACTCCGAAATTACTTAAAATAAGTTGTCTTTTATTTTTCAACTGTACACACAGTCACTGCAACCAACAAAATACAGTATGGCCGACGCGTTTCGCACTTACAGCCAGTGCTTAGTCATGGCTAAAAAAGGTTCACACTAAAATGACATATATACTCAAACACATAATCACATGAGAAAAGATCCGCCTATGGCAGTAAAAGATTGATTAAGTAATTAAACACTAAATCAAACCAGCTGGAGGGGGTTAGGCCTCCCTCAAAATTAACACTTTTAAGTAAAAAACATATAAAACACATATACTGTATATAGGAACACCTAAATATATACAAGTACACCTATAAAATCTTAATTGAAACCACAATCCATGTGTCTAAAGTATGCAAGCATATACTAAACAAATATGGTGCGACATTTTTCACTTTGTCAAGTGTTTCAATGTGACACCCAACCAGCGCTTATATGGTTAAAACCATGATAGCTGAGAGGGCCAGTGAATTAATCTAAACTGTGTAGAAACATAGACAGACTATAGCAATTGACCGACTATAGAGTAAAAAAATTAATTGTGATAATTAATAATAGTGAGTGATGCTATCCTTGTGAAGTATGGCAAAAATTGCCCATGGTGGCTACGTGAAAGGGATTAAGCCTTAGGCTTCTAAATCGCAGGGGCTCAAAAAAAAAAAAAAAGTGTGAAGTCTGTGGTCTAGTGCCATAATGAACGGTCATTTTCACTATGTTAAAAAATGGCAAACTATAACCGTTTGGTTAATCAGACTATACAAGTGCTACACTGTGCAACTGAGTCCGTTGTCGGATGAGGATACACAATCATACACAATCAAACGGACACCCTCATGGAACCAAGGGGACAAAGAAACGAAAACCCACCATAAGAAGACAAGAAGGGGAGGTAAGAGATCTAAAAGCTACACGCACCCCATACGCTTTACGGGGAACCGGGAGAAAATAATTGACAACGTCATCAACATCTCAAAGAAAGTTCTGAACACAGATGAAATTCACCTTTTATCTAAAGGTTTTGTCTGTCTAATCATTTAAATTTATTCGGGACCATACTGGATGTCAATAAGTTTGCAAGAAAGCTCACCCTTAAGAAACATTTTTTTAAATCACCTGCTGAAGAGGCCAGCTCATCGGTGAACAGTTCGGAGCCAGGTGAGTTGATCTCTTCTCCCATTTTGTTTAAAGATGTTTGCGGTCTTCTAGACCTAACTGATTTACTTGCCGAATCTGATCCCTGCCCCTTGGATCCTGTGGACACCTTGATTCCAATATCCTTCAAGCTGCAATCTCGGTTTTATCCACTAGGGTCCAGGGGTAGTGAGCTTGATTTATATCAAAAGTTAGTGGAGAGAGATCTTACTCACCTGGCTCACAGTTGCCATTGCACTCCACACCCCTCCAACTTGTCACATTCTGAGAGAAAAGCTTTGACATCTTTGAGCTCTGATCAGGACATTGTCATCAGAAATGCGGACAAGGGGGGGGGGGGTTGTAGTTTTGGACTCTTGTGCTTATAAGACAGAAGCCATGCGACAACTATCAGATATTTCTACCTATGTATGCCTCAAAAGCAATCCCACTGCAGAGTTCACACAAGACTTAGTCTCACTCTTAGATAGGGGGATAGCTGCAGGTATTTTTTCAGAATCGGATAGCAAGGTTTTTGTTCCTGCACACCCCATAATGCCAGTCTTCCACTATCTACCAAAAGTTCACAAGGGCTTGGATCCCTTAACTGGTAGACCAATTGTGGCAATTGGGGCAGGCATCGGGTCGCTCAACAAACGACTCGGTGAATGGGTGGATGGCCAGCTGCAGCCACTCGTATCCGTCCTTCCGGGGTATCTAAGAGATACTAAGCATCTTTTATGCAAATTGACGGGGGTACCATGGAGGCACAGATATAGGTGGATGAGTTTTGAATGAATGAATGAATGAAAACTTATATAGCGCAGCACATGCAAAGTAAATCGCCTCTGGGCGCTTGTTGTTCCTGTCTCCTTTGAGATCAAAAGAGATGAGTCTTAATCTTTCTCCTGAAGACTAAGTAGTTCTCCTCCAGCCGAATGCTGGCTGGTAAGGCGTTCCATAGTCTGGGACCTTGGACAGCGAATCTCCTGTCTCCTTTGGACTTGTATCTGGCTTTCGGTATCTGAAGCCGATTTTGATTGGTGGATCGTAGAATACGATTGGGATTGTGGATTTTTAATTTTTCGCATAGATAATGGGGAGCATTCCCATGGATACATCTATGCGTTAGACAGAGAGCTTTAAAGGTGATTCTGTCTTTAACTGGTAGCCAGTGAAGGGATCTCAGTGAAGGTGAGATTGATTCCCAGGGTTTTTTCCCAGTCACAAGTCTGGTGGCCGTATTTTGAACGACTTGAAGACGAGCGATTTGGTACTTGGGGAGTCCGAGGTAAAGGGCATTTGCATAGTCCAGTCTGGTGTTTACAATTGCTCCCACCACGACCGCTACGTCTTTCTTGGGAATAAAAGGAATGAGTCTGCGTAGTAGGCGCAGCAGATGGTGAGATCCGCTGACTACTGACCCTATTTGTGCGTTCATTGTCATGTCGGAGTCAAAGATGACCCCAAGACTTTTGACTTTGGCGCTAAGGGTGATGGTTTTGCCCAGAATGGGCGGGGGGATCCAGGTTGTTGTCGATTGATTCCTACGCTTGGCGTGAAACAGAAGAAGTTCTGTTTTCGCTCCGTTGAGTTTGAGATAACTCTTTGTCATCCAGTCCTCTATCAAAGAGAGGCATGTCTCTAGATTGAGGTAGTGATCCTTTTTATTGCAAATGCGGAAGTACAGTTGCGTGTCGTCTGCATAAGAGTGATATAGCAGTTTTTGGCTGCTGATGATTTCGAAAAGAGGACGCACATAGATGTTGAATAACATCGGCGACAGGGGAGATCCTTGAGGGACCCCGCACGATAATGTGCGTTGTTCAGAAGTGAATGGTCCTAGCTTCACTATTTGCGATCGGTTTTCCAAAAAAGAGGAGAACCAGGATAGATCGCTTTCTGTGACTTTGGCTATTTTAGCCAGCCGAGTCAATAACAGCTTGTGATCAACTGTATCAAAGGCTGCGCTTAGGTCCAGCAGAACCAGAAGAGAAGATTCTCCTTTGTCTGCGGCCTCGAGAACGTCGTCCCATATCTTAAGCAATGCTGTTTCCGTCCCGTGTCCGGGACAGAATCCTGATTGAAATGGGTCGAGTAAGTTGTGGGTATCTAGATGCTGTTGCAGCTGCTGTACCACTGCTTTCTCCATTACCTTGGAGAGAACATTTAGGCCTGTTATGGGGCGCCAATTGAGTGGATCCTTCGGATCCAGGGTGGCTTTCTTCAAGATGGGTTGAATAAAGCCCTCCTTCAGCTGGGAGGGCATTATGCCCTCCCTGAAGGATTGGTTGATAAGCTGCGTGACAGGAGGTGCCAAGATGTCGGCGCATTCCTTCAGCAGTTTGGTGGGGATAATATCATTTGGCGCAGTGCTGTTGCGCAGAGTGCCGATGATATTTTTTGTGGTCTGAATGGAGATGGGTTCCAGCGTGAACTCACCTAACTGTGGTGAATTACTGCCGGTGCTGTGTAAATAACTACGGGGGGGGGGGGCTGGGAGAGAAATTGTTTTGCTGAATGCTTTGCCGGATAGCCTCAATTTTGTTAATGAAGCAATCTGATAACTCATCGCAAAATTCTTGTGTATCCAAGTTGGGGGCTTCAAGACATCCTGGATTCATGGTCTGAGTGACCAGCTTGAAGAGTTCGCGGGGGCGGTTTAGGGCACCGTTGATAGCCTCAGAAAAATAGTTTTTCTTGGCTTCGAAGATTTGCTTGTAGTATTTTCTGGTTATTGCCTTGTAGATCGAGAGGTTCTCATCTGAAGAGCTTCTTTTCCAGGCTGCTTCTGCCCTTCTGCGCTCTTGCTTCAGTAACGCCAGCTGGTTGTTGAACCAGCTGGAGTTATTTTTCCTGATCTGGGTCTTTCATTTCGGCGCTATCAAGTCAGCTGACTGCAATAGTGCTGTGTTTATGGCCTCCAGTGTTTCTTCCGCCGTTTGGTGCGGCTGAATTGTGTTTATTTTTTCCCCTAACGTGGCTTTGAATAGTTCCGAGTGGAGCTTCTTCTGACATCTAGTCCAGTGTGTTGTCACTGGATTTGATGTTTTTGTTAAGGGGGGGAATTCGGAAATAATGAATTTAATTGCATGGTGATCTGTCCATGGCAATGGTTCATTTTCCAAGATTTTTATTTCCAGATCTTGTCTGAAAATAAGATCGAGCGTGTGACCTGAAGCATGTGTGGGTCCACATACTAGTTGCTGAAGCCCTAATCCTTCCAGGTGGTCGATACAGGCGTCAGCAACGGGGTCTTGTGCGGAGTTGGCCCAGAGATTGAAGTCCCCGAGCAGCAAAACATGTTTGCTGTTGAGGGTGTAAGTGGAGACAAACTCTGTTAATGATGATAGCAGCTGCGATTTTGGGCCAGGTGGCCTATAGCAAAGAAGAATGTGGACGGTCTCCTTGGAATTTGTTTGCAATTGCAGAGTAAGGGTTTCCATGAATGGAAGAGGGTTTTGAAGGGCTGGTTTAGTGACCGCAAGGTGCGTCTTGTGGATCACCGCCAGTCCCCCTCCTCTTTGCCCTATTCTGTTTTCTGTTATGATACAGTAGTTTTCTGGCACCAGTTCTCCTAGAATGGTGTTACAGTCGGCTGTAAGCCAGCTCTCTGTAATAAAGAGGCAATCTAGATCGCGTTGTAAAATGAGGTCTCGGATTTCCAGTCGGTGTTTTACTGCCGATCTTGTATTGATCAAAGCACAAGATATGTGCTTAGGCTGGGGTGAATGGCTGAAATACCTGACGGTCGGTCGTTGATCGACTCTCCATATTCGCTCAATTTTTAGGGCTTTTTTGATGATGGCTGGTAGTATTGCGGCGGATTGCCTCAAACTCCAAATGGTTTCTGCAGAATATTGCTGATATGCCATGGTCGCCAAACACCGGGAGGGGGGGGGGTGGGTTGGGGTTTCAGGGGCGATGGGGAGAGGAATTGGCTTGGTCCAGAGGAAGGCAAAAAAACCCTAGCGGTGCTGGGCCAATGTGCTCCGGTGGGGTAAAAAATTCCTTCCTGACCCCTGTGAAAGGCGATCGGATGAGCCCTGGATCAAGCTTCTGTTGTGTTGATATGGGAAGTGGCTGGGGGTGAGGGGTGTGCTTATTGCTAGTATAGCAGGAGAGCTGCCTGGAGCTGACAGCTTGGGATGGAGATACTATGGGGCACAAAGGTAAGCCAGGGAAGAGTGGCTGTCCTATTAGGGAAAGGGGGGATTCCTGGAGTGTTTGGGGGGGATTACAGGGAGTGGGGGGCGCCGCGCCGGTAGGCCCCGGGTGAAGCCGCGGTCTTTCCTAGATCAGTGCAGGCCGGCGCGGGTGTCCGAAAAAAAATGCCCTAGAATGGCGGAATTGTGGTTGGGGGGTAGTAGGAGGGTGTCTCAGCTGGCGATGGCGGTATGGGGGCATAGGGGGTGGAGGATAGGAGCAAGGGTGTGGGGAGCGCCGCAGCGGTAGGCCGCGGGTGAAGCCGCGGTCTTTCCTAGATCGCGGCCCTGCGATTCAATGCAGGCTGGCGCGGGTGTGCGAAAAAGTCGCCCTAGAATGGTGAAGTTGGCGATGGTGGTATGGGGACACAGGGGATGGAGGATAGGGGCCGGGGAAAACCGAGGGGGCATGGGATGTTTGCTGCGGCTGTCAGCAATTTCTTACCTGGAACAAGGCAAGGGATTGAGGAAGGCCGGAGGGCCAGGGAGCTGATCCGCTGTGGTTCTGAGTGAAGGAGGGAAGCTGGAGGAGAAAGGCCAGGTTGGGGACGAGTAGTGCTGGGGCTGGAGCTAGCAGAGAGAGGCTGGGGAAAACCTAGCCTGCCTGTCTACCTCCTACACTTGCCTGGAGCTTTGACACACCCGTTCCTACTCTAGGAGACGAGCGTCGCTGTGAGCTCCTGCTGCTAATCCGTCTGCCTCAACTGACTGGCTGACTGACTGAGATCCCATGTTTTGATGTATGCAGTCTCTATTCTAGCATTCCACATCACCTGGGCCTACAGGCGGTCTCCCATTTTTTGAAAGTGTCAGGAAAGTACTCATTGGTATTGCAGGAATTCATTATTTCAGCTCTAGAGTATTTACTAACCCACAATTTTTTCATGTTCGACGGGGTCTGCTACCTCCAGAGATGCGGGGCTTCGATGGGGGCCAAGTTCTCACCATCCCTGGCCAATTTGTACATGGGGTGGTGGGAGAGGTCCCGCATCTTTGGGGGTACCAGCCCCCGTCGTTCTGACACAGTTCTGTATTGTCGTTTCATTGATGATCTGCTTCTCATCGTTTCAGATGAGTTTGCAGATCTGAATGAATGGTTATATTATCTCAATGATAGTGAGCTGAACCTTCGGTTTACAGGCAACCTACAGCCCATTACCATTGAGTTCCTGGATGTCAAGCTTACAGGTGCCAATGATACCATTTCCACGGGTCTTTATAGAAAGAACACAGCGGGCAATGCCCTATTACGAGCTGACTCATCCCATCCTTCACATACCGTTAACAGTATTCCCTATGGGCAGTTCCTCTGCCTCAAGAGGCTCTGCACCTCTTCTGATGATTTCACAAGTGAGGCTCGGGCAATGGCTCACAGGTTCAAGGACCGAGTCTATTCAGCCACAGTCATTAATAATGCCCTCCATAGGGTCAGCACTATCCCCAGAGACTCACTGTTGGCTAACAGGGAGTCGAGGGATATGCACACCAGCCCCATGGCCAACGGATTATCCCCTATCTTTTGCACCCCATACAGTATGGAGTTCAATAAGATTAGGCAAATTGTCAACAAATACCTCCCTGTCTTATACAGTGACATGTCTTATGCATCCATCTTGTCCGAAGGCATCAAAACAGTGAGTCGCAGAGCCCCAACACTGGGGGGGTTTTTTCGCCCAGTCTTTTTGTATCCAAATCCACTCCCCAAACCTGGTTGAATTTTGTGGGTACCTTTAAATGTGGCACTCACGGGTGTAGATATTGTCCCTTAATAGGAACTGGCCAAATTGTGCAATCATGTTCTAACGGTAGAGATTTTAAAATCAAACAATTCATCAACTGTAACACAAAATTCGTAGTTTATGTGATCACATGCAATTCTTGTCGTGTCCAGTATGTGGGTAGGACTATAAGGAGATTAAGGGACAGACTCAGCGACCATCTGTATGACATTGAGAAAAACCACAATACCAACGTGGCTAAACATTGGAACAACGTACATGACAAGAATATTTCCAGTTTATCTATACAGGGCATGGAGAGGGTCGTGTGCCCACCCAGGGGGGGAGATAATTTCAAGATTCTCTGCAAACGAGAAGTATTTTGGATATTTCATCTCAGTTGTAGACAGCCCCAGGGACTCAACTTCGACTGGGATGTGTCCCATTTCCATGATTGAACACACCCCCCTGCTTTGGCACACGTATTTCTTTCCTCTAACTGCCGTGGTTTTAACATTTCCTTTCCATCCTCATTCATACCTACACATGCTCTTCTGATTCTGAACTATACTTGTAGTCTGTCTCATCTCCATTAATTAATCTATCTACCCGCATTATGCTGGTTCACCATGAATGATGTGTACACTAGTCCACAGACAGGTGGACCACATTATAGGTCTGCATTACTGTTTGTTTACTCAATCATTTTACACATCTTATCCGATCAGGTTTCCTTCCGATCAATCAGGGTCGGATGGGAGGGTTCTGCGTGGTGGGTCCACCAGGTGTCACGATCCCTATCGTGTCAGGCAGACGGCGAGGCGTGGCCGTGCTCCAGGTGGCTTAGGGTGGAATTGAACCTGGGACCTCTCTGTTACCAGCCCAAACCCTTACCTCTCAGCCACTGTTCAATTAGAAATTCTTGTTGCTTTCCAGCTATAGTGGTGCTGAATGGCCTGTTCACCATTAGCTGGATTTCATTACTTTCCACACCTGAGATTCTTGCTACAGCTGACGCAGCTTAACCAGTTAGCCAGCCTATAAAGTCCTACCTCACTTAGAGAGCAGTGTCAGTTCATTTTGGTTTGATGTCCCTGTCTGTGCTAAAGCAAACTGCTTATATATTAAGCTCCTTGACTGACCCCGGCTTTTGACCATTGGCTTTGTTTTCTGGACTGCTGTTTGCCTGAACCCTTGACCCGGCTTGGACTTCGGATACCTGTAACTTCTCCAACACCTGACCACGGCTTGTGACCCGGACTTATCTCTTGCTTCCCCTATTGCGCAAGGACGCCTGCTGTCTTCTGGGAACCCCTGTCACGCCACCTTGCTGTACCCGTTCTGAACCTCAGTGGACACCACAGTTCGCTCTACACTCCCTCCGGGACCACCAGCATACCAGGCTTTACTCTCCTAACCGCAAGTACCACATACTATAGTCTCTGTTTGTAGATTTGTAGTACTATCTTGTGTGTATCAGAGATACAACCCTGTTTTCCCCTGAGGTAGTTGGTTATAGGGGAATAAGCTTCTGCAGTCTCTCAGTTGGTTATTCACTAGAGGTTGTGATGAATTAACCCCAATCTCTCTGATTACTCTGAGTGAGAAGTGGTGGTTGTACCTGAGAGACCTCTATAGTTTTAAAACCAACTGTTTACTGTAGTTGCGTAGCAGGGATGTTACACCAGGTTACTACACGGGAGTGCATTGAAAGTCACTTTAAATCTTGCGGTCAGGCGGAGGAGGCCTTTTGAATCCGTTCTGGGTTTTACATGGGCTCCTCTACAATAAGTTGCTCATGGCCTTAATGTCCACCCACTGTTTCTGGGTCTCTCCCGCCTTTGTTATTTCCACCATTTGTGACATATTATATAGTCCACTACTTACTGGTGCCATACATGCATTCCGCTTGAGCATGTAGTATTACATTTTGGGCATTCCCCGCGCGGATACCTGACGGACACCACCACACCCTGGTTCTAGCGGAGCTTCACTTTTGAAGCCCATATTATAAAACATAATATTCATCACAGATCCCGTATATATAGGGGTCCTTGTTCTCTCTCAGTATACACATTATAGTAACACCTTTTTCCAAAAATATACATCCCCCCTTATAATGTTTTTTTTTTTTTTTCAGTTGCACAGTGTAGCATTCGTATAGTCTGATTAACCATACGGTTATAGTTTTGACATTTTTTAACATAGTGAAAATGACCGTTCATTATGGCACTAGACCACAGACTTCACACTAGATCATCATGCGAAAATATATATATATATATTTTTTTTCAGTTGCACAGTGTAGCACTCGTATAGTCTGATTAACCATACGGTTATAGTTTTGACATTTTTTTAACATAGTAAAAATGACCGTGTATCATGGTATCAGACCACAGACTTTTAGACTAGATCATCATACATTTGTATGATGGATCCATCACCAATTTTTGCACCATGGTCAGAAACTGACCGGTTATAGTTTTGCCATTTTTTAACATAGTGAAAATGACCGTTCATTATGGCACTAGACCACAGACTTCACACTAGATCATCATCTAGTTTTTTGAGCCCCTGCGATTTAGAAGCCTAAGGCTTAATCCCTTTCACGTAGCCACCATGGGCAATTTTTGCCATACTTCACAAGGTTAGCATCACTCACTATTATTAATTAACTATCACAATTAATTTTTTCACTCTATAGTCGGTCCATTGCTATAGTCTGTTTATGTTTCTACACAGTTTAGATTAATTCACTGGCCCTCTCAGCATAGTCATTATGGTTTTAACCATATAAGCGCTGGTTGGGTGTCACATTGAAACACTTGACAAGTCAGGGGGGCGTGGTCTGCGCATGGCTGAGTGAGGTTGTGAAGGTGTGAGCTCCCGCTACCTCCATGCCCTCCGTGCGTGATACAAAGCTATAGCCCGAGAAAGGTATCCTGTTGTTGGTGTAACCTGGCGAAACTCCCGGTGAAACTCCCCGGACTGTTCCTGGAGCCGTCGGACGCCGTGAGTGTTGGAAGCCCGCCCTTCACCCTCCCGCTGTTCCCGCTGCCTGTTGTCTGTTGCAGCCTGTGTCCCCGCCTTCCGCCCTCCGCTGACTATACGGCCCGCACGTTAGCGGGGATCCCAGCAAAGCTAAAAGTGAAAGTAACTAGACGTGGGGAAGGAAAAATAAAGGAGACCGGAGACGGGAGACGGGAGTAGGAACGAAGGTACAGGTGGGGAGGCTGAATCTGTGAAGAGTCATAGCCCCATAGCTGTAGAGGTGGCGACGGCGTGCAGTGTGCATTGGGCTGTAGTGAACTGCGCGGCGGATCTATTCCTAGCCCAACTAGACAAACGGGGGGCTAGGCTTTCAAGTTCTAAGTGCCCCTAAGTGCCCCGGGGAGACGCCGAGAGGAGCGTGCAGCACAAAGCCTCAGAAGTGAGAACCGCATGTGGAAAGTGGAGGAGAGGCATGTGTGCAGCTAGAGCTAGAGACACACGTACATCCCGGAGGACTGCATTGTTGACACAGCCACCTAGCCTAGCGGGTCATCTGGAGATCCAGAGTTATTTTTCAAAAATGGAGAAAGGGGGTGAGCAGGGTCAGAGTCTGCAAACACAAATGCAGACTATCATCCCAAGGCTAGAGGTGCGGGCAGACGTAGAGACACTACAGAGAGCTCCTCAAAGCCCCCGGGTGATCAATACAGGGGGGAGCGACCCCCCCCCTCTAGACTGAGTGAAGGGGGGAAGAGTGAGCTTGAGACCCTAAAATCCCTGATCCAGGCATTACCAACAAGAGAGGACATCACTACGCTAATAATGAAAATAGAGGAAGCCCACTCCAGAGATATGGAAGAGATTAAAGGGGAGGTCCAGGGCTTGGAAAAACGCACGATAATGAATGAAAGTACCTCCAAAGACCTCACACTGCGCGTGATGACACTGGAACAGGAAAGAAATAAACAATTAGATGTGATCAACTCCCTACAGTTACAACTAGAAGAAATCCAAGACAGGAACAGACAGAATAATTTACGTATAAGAGGTATCCCTGAAGTAGCAGTCCCAGAAGACCTCCAAGAGACGGTAAAAAATATTTTCCTGATATTATTGAAGGATGCTTTACCCTTAAATCTTGATATGGACAGAGTGCATAGGGCCCTTGGCCCCAAGCCCAAAGATAGCGCTCGGCCTCGTGATGTGATTTGCAGACTGCATTATTTTAGACAAAAAGAGGCAATATTAAGGAAATCCTGGGGTATGGGGACCATAGAATTTAATGGAGCACAGTTGAAGATATTACCAGATCTATCAAGTGCTACTCTGCAACGGAGAGCTATGTTACGCCCCATATTAGATCGAATAAGGGAACTAGGGGGAACATACAGATGGAGGTATCCAATATCGGTATTAATCAGGAAACAAGATACAGGTACATTTTGGCTGCGCTCCAAAGAGGACCTGCCGGAACTTTTCTCCTTTTTGGGGATCAACCCTTTGGAGGTGGTGGATTGGAGACAGCCAATCTTAAGGAATAATTGAAACCGGAGGTCCTGTTGACTGCCCCTTTCCCCTCTCCCCCTCTCTCTCTCTTTTTTTTTTTTGTGTCTGGACTTTTGAGAGAGACTGGCCTTTTTTCCTTTTGTCCCTAGGTGCCTTTTTTATTTGTGCTCCCCCCCCCCCTTTTCTTTTTTTTTTTTTTTTGCCCTTCCTCCTCTGGACTTTTGAAAACCCCAGAGTGAGGTAGTCGGTGTCAAGAGTGTGCGGGGTATTGAGAGGGGGGTGAGGGATGAGGGGTGAGGGGTAGGAGGGGGGGAGGGGGAATAGAGATTAGAGGGGAGGAATAGGTTAGGGAAGTGGGGGTGAGGGGTGGGGGTTAAAGGGGGGGTAATATAACTACACTATACACCATACACTATATAATACAATAATACACTATAATAGATAAAATAATCAAACACACTTACACAAGGTTAAGGGGGGTGGGAATTAATAGTGAGAGCCTAATGGACATATTATCCAGGAGGGTACCACACAAGATCACTAGATAGGTTAGTCACAACCCACAGTTCACAGTATTAAAGTGGTTTGGCTTTACACATATTCAATATTCATAGTTAATATTCATTAAGGAATAAACACATATGGGAAGGGAGGGGAGGGGGAGGGTAGGGGAGGGGGATGGAGAGGGTGGGAGGAGGGGGAGGGGGCACCCAGACCCCAAGCAGGTTTATTGACAACCTAGGTATAAGGATTAATACAATTTATTTGGAATTATCAATGTATTATTAAGGTATTGTTAAAGTACTATTAATGTATTGTGAATAGGTATGTGAATTAGACCTGAGGGAAACTATTTGGATGGGACACTTATTGAGACACGCTATGCATGATGTTTTAGAATGTACTATAAAACTAGTTTTGTTGTTTGTTTTTTGATTCCCCTTCTCGAACTACTGTAAGAATACTATATTATAGATCAGGGGTGGCGAACACGCGGCTCTCGAGCCGCATGCGGCTCCCGGCCAAAATGAATGCGGCTCTTTGCCTCTTATCATTATTTTGTATACTGTGGCTCTTTGCCAAGTTTGGATTTTGTTATGCTGCTTCTGAGGAGGGACCTCTGAGGAGAGATCTCCGAGCGCGTAGTCCCGCCCCCCAGGCTGCATCATCACGTCTCCCATCCCTCGGAAACAACTGCACGGGCCAGAGAGCATGGGGACCCGTGTGTCACATGTTGTGTCACATCTTGCCGTTAGTTCTTAGTGTGGAGGACGCAGCACACCCTCACCATCACTGCAGGATTTTTACCCTCACTCAAAATGGCAAAATGCAAAGCTAAACGAAAATATGAAGATGAAAACAGGACATTTTTGGAAGAATGGGAAGATGCTTTCTTCTTAAACGAAATGGGAAAGCGCTGTGTTTAATATGCAATACTTTGATATCACATTTCAAGGCTTCAAATCTTCAGCGTCATTTTAGCACTCTCCATGCTAATATTGACTACAACTGAATACAAACCTGATTTGCAGAACATTACTGAAAACAAAAGATGCCAGAAATCCCACTGAGATTATCATCCCATCACTCCAACAAGGTAACAAAAAACACCTGACTGAGCATGTTATATTATGTGTTTAATATATTATTGTTAAAATTATATGCTTTTGTGTGAGTGTTTGTCTGTTTTGGCAGGTCACTGCGTGGTGTGGCTCTCCAACTCTCACAGTTTAAAATTTTGGCTCTTGGAACTTGTTCGCCACCCCTGTTATAGATTATTATGTATCATGTATTGTGAGAATACTATAGGAATAATTAGTACACATATTCTATAGAGGGATCTAACCCTAGTATTGGAAATGGGGGGGGGGGGGGGATAATTATATATGGTGAAGTTATTTGGGGGAGGGAGGGCACTACTCTGACGTTATTATCGACTAGGTACCTAGGGAGAATGAGTAGCCCCTCAATGGGGCAATAATATGAGGTAGGCGGGATGGGGGGGGGAGGGGGAAGAAAGGGGAGGAAGTAAAATAGGAATACTCGAGATCCAGGGATTAATTAAGATGGGCAATATATTATATAGTGTGATTTAAATAAAGTGGAGGTGGAAGGAGGGCTGGAAGGTGCGGGGGCACCACGATATAGGAGTGCGCAAAACCAGTGCCCCCCGATAGGGAATTACTCAGGGGGATACTTGGGGGATAGAGTATTAGAGTAAGCAAGTAGGAGCTAAATTGGCTCTGGGGTAGAGGGGGGGGTCTTTGTACCACCCTTCTCGATCCTCACGGTCAATAAGTAAGGGGACAGGGTAGGGGAGGGGGGTTTCTCCTTTTTTTTTTTTTTTTTTTTTCCCTCCTCCTCTCTTCCTTCTCTCTCCCCTCCTGGGCGCGGTTTTCTCGCCTTCCTCCCCCATTTACTTAGCTTCATCCCCCTGGTCCAAGGGGAGGGGAGGAGGAGAGGGGAGAGGACTCGGCGTTGCAAGGATGGGGGGTATAAGGATTACCACTTTCAATGTTAAGGGACTAAACACCCCAGAAAAAAGGAGAATGCTCCTTAGTGAACTAAAAAAAATGCGCTCAGATGTGGCCTTTATCCAAGAAACCCATTTTAGAGCCAGTCGGTTACCCTATTTACAAAATAGATTTTTCCCATGTGCCTACCACTCCTTTAGTCCAACATCTAAATCTAAAGGAGTGGCTATATTAATATCTAACCAGATTGCTTGGTCATTAACGGAAAAACAGATAGACGAAAATGGAAGGTACATATTTTTAAAAGGCATTTTAGGAGACGAGAAAGTAACATTAGCCACTATATATACACCTAATACGAATCAAGATACCTTCCTGATTAAAGTACTGTCTAAACTAGATACATTTACAGAAGGGAAGTTGATATTAGGAGGAGACATTAATATGACATTAGACCCCAAACTAGATACATCTCTAGGATCTTCTTCTCTATCAGGTAAATCTAGGAGGCGAGTCCTGCGAAAGTTAAAAGAAATGCATCTGGTCGACGCTTGGAGGATACTCCATGGGGAGGAGAGAGATTATACCTTTTATTCTAACCCACACAAAAGGTATTCCCGGCTGGATTATTTCCTGATCCCCCACTATCTATTGACGGGAGTGGAGGAAGTAAAAATTGGAAATATAACCTGGTCAGACCATGCCCCAGTGACAATTGACATAATAATATCAGGTAAGGCTCTCTCCACGGGATATCGTTGGCGTCTGAATGAAAGCCTACTACAGACCCCAGAAGTCAAAGAGGCAGTAGAAAAGGAACTAGGAAAATACTTTCGGACCAACGATACCCCGGGGAGCGACCCAAGCGTAGTGTGGGAGGCCCACAAGGCGGTGATGAGGGGTTTATTGATAAAGCATGGGGCAAGAATAAAAAAAACGCAGGAGAATCAGGTTAGGAAACTAACGATAGATATCCAAACCCTGGAAATTCAACATAAAGGTACACAGTCAATCAAAGTAGGAGAAGAATTAGGACACAAAAGGAGGGAGTTAGCTGACCTACTGAGGTATAAAGCTAAAGCGATTATTCAAGTAGGTAGAAGGATAACATATGAGTTAGGCGACAAGTGTGGCAAAGTTTTAGCAGGGAAATTGAAAGATGCTAGGAATACTGTGTATATACCACATATTAAGGGCAAGAACGGCCAGATAATGTCACTCCCTAAAGATATAGCACAGAGATTTAGAGAATACTATTCCTCCCTATACAACTTAGAACAAATAGATATCCCTAGAGGAAGGATTGAGGATTATTTATCCTCAACACAACTTAAAAGAATACCCTCAATTGAAAGGGAGATTCTCGATAGACCTATCTCAATGGAGGAACTCCAAGGAACTATGAAAATGGTTAAAAAAGGGAAAGCTCCTGGCCCAGATGGGTTTTCTATTCAGTATTACCAGCATTTTTTCTCCGTCCTTGGACCATACATGATTGGGATGTTCAATGAGATCGGCCGATCTACCGCACTCCGCCCGGAAGCCCTCATGGCACATATTGCGGTGATCCCCAAAGAAGGGAAGGACCCGGCGGAGTGCGGTAGTTATCACCCGATATCACTGTTGAACACAGATCTAAAACTTTTTACTAAATTAATAGCAGCCCGATTACAACCTTTCCTGACACAGTTAATACATCTAGATCAGGTGGGTTTTATCCCGACCCGGGAAGCCAGGGATAATACTATTAAAGTATTGAACCTGGTACACTGGGCAAGGGAAACCAAAACACCTTCGATCTTTCTGAGTACAGACGCCGAAAAGGCCTTCGACCGAGTTAACTGGAAGTTTATGGCAGGAGTATTGAGACATATTGGATTAGGAGAACATATGTATAGATGGATTATGGGGGTGTATACTACACCTCAAGCATCAATTAAGGTAAATGGGATACTCTCAGAGCCTATTAAAATATTAAATGGAACAAGACAGGGGTGTCCACTATCCCCGCTATTATACGTTTTGACACTGGAACCTCTGTTGAATAGGATTAGGCAAAACCCTAGAGTCCGGGGATTAGATATAGGAGACAGAGAACATAACATTTCTGCATTTGCAGATGATATGCTGTTCACTATATCTCACCCCCGGGAATCACTACAGAACTTGATGAGAGAAATAGAGGAATATGGGAAATTAGCAAATCTAAAAATTAATTATGAGAAATCAGAAGCAATGAGTGTGGAATTACCGGGGGGTCTACAACAAACCTTAAAACCCAATTTTAAATTTAAGTGGGTTAAGACAGCCCTGAAATATCTGGGGATCTTTATCCCACCAAAAATAGGTAATATTTTTGAAGTAAATTTCCCTCAACTGATGAATATAATCAAGGACACTTTGAAGAAATGGCAGAGGGGATTCCATTCTTGGTTTGGGAGATGTAATGCTATTAAGATGAGTATACTCCCTAGAATACTATATCTCTTCCAAACAATACCAATCAAGATCCCCCCTGCCTTTTTGCTTCAAGTAAATAGGCTTCTTTTTAAGTTCATTTGGGCTAAGAAAAAACCCAGGATCAGTAGGAGTAGGCTGTTCTTACCTAAGAGTAATGGGGGCCTAGCAATACCAGACGTTACCAAATATTATCATGCGGTCCATATGGGTAGGATTATAGAATGGGGTAGGAAGACAGGATCAAAACTATGGGTAGATCTCGAACAAGAAATTAGTCAAATTCCACTGCAAAGAGCACTCTGGTGCTATCAAACACTGCCGCTACAATTAAAAAAACATCCAATTATAGGGACGACGCTAGCAATAGGCCACAAGATATGCCAGTTAGGAAAACACACCTCAAACTTCTCCCCCCTGTATCCAGTATTAGGAAACCCCGGCTTTCCACCAGGTATGGAGAAAGGAGCATATAGGAGTCTCAGAGAGAGGGGCCTCACACAGATATCACATTTTTCAGAACAAGACAGATAGCCAACTGTACCCTCATTGGTACTCCAGGAAGGAAAATATGGGGTTAAAAATTGGCAAGCAGTACAATTGTGCCATTTTCTGAACTCTTTGGGATCAATAAATAAATACAAAAGGGAATTAACACAATTTGAAAGATATTGTGAAAACCAGGAACCCCCGGATAAATTACCATCTAGGTTGTATAGGCTAGGAACAACACCTTTAGGAGGCCAGGAGATACCATCTATAAGAGAATGGGCCAGAGATATGGAGAGGAATTTTTCACAGACTCAGCAGCAAAAAATAATCAATTTAACCATGAAAACATCAATAAGTACTAGGCTCCAAGAACTAAACTATAAAATATTAAATAGATGGTACTATACACCAGAGAAATTGAGTAGGGCGTTTCAGGGAACCCTAGATATCTGTTGGAGATGTAAGGAAGATAGGGGAACCATATATCATTTATTTTGGACCTGCCCAAAGATTAGGAAATACTGGCAGGAAGTAATAAGGATAACCCAAAAATTTACAACACATCAATTGCAGGACGACCCAGCTTTCTGTTTGTTGCACCTAACACAGATTCCAAACATATAGAAATCGATCATATGCCATATGATCAACGAAGCTAAGGCTGGGATAACTCAAAATTGGAAAAAAATAACCCCCCCACGATAACCGACTGGCTCTATAGGGTGAGGAATATCTGTGCAATAGAGGACGTGGTATTTTCAGCCCAAGATAGAAAGGAACAATATAACTTGACCTGGGGAGCATGGAATATATTCATGTACTCAGAAGAAGGGAGGAGGTTGATGGGGAGAGGAGTAGGGGAGTGACGGAATGGGAGTGAGAGAAGCTCTAAGGAATTGGATGGAGGGCTCTGACCTGTGAGGGGGGAGAGGAGGGAGGGAATTGGGGAGAGGGGTTTTTTCCCTTTTTTTTTTTTTTGGGTGGGGGGGTGGGAGAGGTTGGGATGGGAAGAGGGAATAAAAGACAAAAGGAGATATGGCAACACAAGAGAACATGGGAAATAAAAATGGAATTAAAGACAGGGGGGAGGTGAGGATATATGGAAGGAAAAGGGAAGAGGAAAGAAGAGGAAAGGGGAAAAGAAAGAAAAAAGGAAGGAAAAATAACCTGCGCCCACTCCTACCCTATTACTTCCAAATATACCCCTGAGTCCTAGACGAGTATAAAGGAATACGAGATAATAAGTTAATGTTTTGTTTTATTTGGTCGATTTCAATGCAATGATTATGTGACTTATGCTGTAAAACTAATATTTCCTAAATAAAAAAAAAAAAATATTTAAAAAAAAGAAACACTTGACAAAGTGAAAAATGTCGCACCATATTTGTTTAGTATATGCTTGCATACTTTAGACACATGGATTGTGGTTTCAATTAAGATTTTATAGGGGTACTTGTATATATTTAGGTGTTCCTATATACAGTATATGTGTTTTATATGTTTTTTACTTAAAAGTGTTAATTTTGAGGGAGGCCTAACCCCCTCCAGCTGGTTTGATTTAGTGTTTAATTACTTAATCAATCTTTTACTGCCATAGGCGGATCTTTTCTCATGTGATTATGTGTTTGAGTATATATGTCATTTTAGTGTGAACCTTTTTTAGCCATGACTAAGCACTGACTGTAAGTGCGAAACGCGTCGGCCGTACTGTATTTTGTTGGTTGCAGTGACTGTGTGTACAGTTGAAAAATAAAAGACAACTTATTTTAAGTAATTTCGGAGTGCGGCTGTCCAGTTTTCGTCCTTCCATTTGCTATCATAAGAACTGACCAGCTGCTATGATCATTCTTATGGTGTAAGAAATCGCTCAGATATATATATATATATATATATATATATAATTCAGATATACCACCACAAAGCCGAGGACTAGGGAAGAGCTTCGCGTTCGATATGAATGTATGTTCGACTCGAACATTGTCTGTTCGTACGTTCGTCGAAATTCGAACAAAAGCGGTCGTTCGCGCCAAATTTGAGTGACACAAAACGGCCCATAATTCACTGTGGCATTGCGCGCTGATGATTGGCCAAGCATGCTGTATGTCCCGCATGCTTGGCCAATCACAGCGCGCAAAAAACTAAGAGCCATAATTGGCCAAAGCCTGGGTGGCTTTGGCCAATTATGGCTCAGGGCTTTAGCACACGCCCCACAATATATAAGGCCGCCTGCTGGGCAGCCTCGTGTAGTGTGTTCCAGCTTGTTAATGAAAGCAGTCAGAGAGACAGAGAGATAGTCTTTTTATATAGCTAGATAGAGCAGGCAGGCTAGTCAGTTTAGCTTCAATTAGTGTGTAGAGAATATATATACATCCCTAGGAGTTGTACATATATTTATACACTGTATAGCTTAGCTAGATCAGCTATTCCTATTTGTCAGGCAGGAGATTGTGCTAGCTGCAGTGACTAATGTGTTGTATTGCCTGTGTGCTGTTTAGTTTACACCTAAATGTACTCGGTGTTACTGCACTTGTCCTGTTTGTTTGCAAGTAAACGCATTTGCTGTAAGTGCACGTTTGCTGTTTAATAGCACCTAAACGTATTTGCTGTAAGTGCACCATTGCTGTTTAACCACTTGGTTCCTGCCTAACGTCCAAAGACATCATGTTTTTAAAGATGGATATCTCAGTAACGGCAGCAGCTGTTGCCACAACCGAGATATCCATCTTTAATGCTAAGGGTCCTTTAAACGATAACGGCGGTCTCCGTGGCAGATTCGCCACAAGATCGCCGTTGGCGGTGGCAGGAGAGGACCCCCCTCCCGCCGCTCTCCCGCTCCCTCCGCCGCTTACCGGAGCCATCGGTAGCGGCAGAGGCGATCAGGTTCTGTCGGCAGCTGTGTTGGGATACGAGTGAGGGAAAAATCGCCCCCACCCATCCCCATAGCTCTGCTGGGCAGAAGTGACGTCAAAACGTCAGTCCCACCCAGCGTCTTAAAGAAACATATTTTTTCCTGTCATTTGAAAAATTACAGTTTATTTATGTTTGATTTTTTTTGCATTTAAGTCTAAATATGAGATCTGAGGTCTTTTTGACCCCAGATCTCATATTTAAGAGGACCTGTCATGCTTTTTTCTATTACAAGGGATGTTTACATTCCTTGTAATAGGAATAAAAGTAATAATTTTTATTTATTTCAGTGTAAAAAATGATGAACAAAATAAAAATAAATAAGAAAAAAAAATAAAAATTAAAACGCCCCGTCCCGACGAGCTTGCGCACAGAAGCGAACGCATACGCGAGTAGCGCCCGCATATGAAAATGTGTTCAAACCACACAAGTGAGGTATTGCCGCGATCGTTAGAGCGAAAGCAAAAATTCTAGCCCAAGACCTCCTCTGTCATTTAAAAATACAACCTGTAGAATTTTTTAAACGCAGCCTATCGAGATTTTTAAGGGTAAAAGTTTGACACCATGCCACGAGCAGGCGCAATTTTTAAGCGTGACATGTTGGGTATCATTTTTCTCGGCGTAACATTATCTTTCACAATATATAAAAAAATTGGGCAAAATTTATTGTTTTCTTATTTTTTAATTCAAAGAAGTGTTTTTTTTTTCCAAAAAAAAGTGCGCTTGTAAGACTGCTGCGCAAATACGGTGTGACAAAAATTATTGCAATGACTGCCATTTTATTCTCTAGGGTGTTAGAAAAAAAAAATATATATATAATATTTGGGGGTTTTAAGTAATTTTCTAGCAAAAAAAACAGTTTTAGTCTCGTAAACACCGAATCTGAAAAACAGGCTCGGGGCTCAAGTGGTTAATAGCACCTAAACGCATTTGCTGTAAGTGTACGTTTGCTGTTTAATAGCAACTATACGCATTTGCTGTAAGTGTACGTTTGCTGTTTAATAGCAACTATACGCATTTGCTGTAAGTGTACGTTTGCTGTTTAATAGCAACTATACGCATTTGCTGTAAGTGCACATTTGCTGTTTAATAGTGCTGTCTCCTGCCTGGTTGCAGCTTGCCTTCTCTCCTCCATGTCTTCAGACTCCTCACCACATTGACCGACTAAAAAGGGGCATGGCAATCACTAGAACGAACATCATGGGCGTGGAAACGTGCGGAGCTTCTCACATGCGCAGTGTATAAAGGGATAGAGAACGTAGTTCATAGTCGGTAGAAAACGTCGGAAAAACGATCGTGCAATACGACGATACGAAATTTGATTTTAGGACTTTATGATCAGTGGATGAGTTTGTGGGTTAGATATGGGGAGAAAGTTAAGGCTTGACTGACATTGGTTTTCTTTGCTAAATTTTGACTTGCAGAAATAATGGAGGCCTTCAGAGAACAGGAGTTCTTCACAGAATTTGTTCAAAGGGGGCCCCGGATGGCAACCCCCCTTTTTTCTACAATTTTTCTTTCCCAAAAAAATAATTTATTAAGCGAAGATCTGGCATTGTAATGGCCCCCCACCACCCCTAAAATAATCGACATATTGTTGCCACACAGCACGTGCGCTTTGGGGGGCCAAGCCTGTATTGCCACAGGCTCATGGGCCACCACTGGAACATCAATGACATCATCACCAGGCACAAGTGTCATGTAGTTTGTTGAGGGTCTCTGCAATATGCAGCAGCAAAGTATGACATGGTCCAGATTCTACGTAACAAACCTACAGTCCTTGTCTTGTTTGCACCACCTGTCTACTGCTGTTCAAAGTATATAGGGACAAAGGGTCTTGCCGATCCTCCCTATAGGCGTGCTATACAAGCCGCTTAGGGCCACACAAAGCTGCAAAGGGCCCCCAAAATTACTAGAGGCCCCGCCTGGTGAGAAGTCATTTTCGCACCCTCACCCTGCTTCTCAACTTTCTTTAATGTGACATGTCACGGTCATCAGAGCCCCCTGCTTCTCATTTTTAATGTGCCATGTCATTTTGCTTAGGGCCCCAGGGAGGTCATGATCGGCACTGGGTCTTGTAATGACTTGGGGGGAGTGGTGGCGGGGAAACTCATGCTATTTTTTTTTTCCATGATTTTTATCCATATTGCAGGGACCTAACATGACATTGAAGCCGCAAGCAGTATTAAATTACTTTGATAATAAAAACAATAAAAACATTGATAATTTACCTCATTTCAGTTCTCAGCAGTTCTCAGAAAAAAATCTTCTCCTCTGGCCCCCTGTTTATGAAGCGGAAGAACAGGTGTTATTTTTATCTCAAGTCATTACCAGTTTATGAAGCTGAGGTAATCAGTGGAGAACTGACTGTCACAGAAACGGCCAGTTTATGAAGGTGCGATCTCAGCACCTCACTGGCGATCTGTGACAGATTTCTCACTTTCCGATTCACCACCTCAGAGGTGGAGAATCGGAGAGAGAAGCGCGAAGCTGGCTGAGTATTGTGGAGGGAGAAGGAAGTCTTTTGATTTCCATGCTTCACACACGAGCAGCCATACCGTCAGAACGCATCTTCCCCACTATTACACACCCCAAAATGAGCAGGTTAGGAATTTATAGTGTATGTATATGTGTATATATATATATATATATATATATATATATATATATATATATATATATATATATATATTAGGGCTGTGCAAATTAACTTTTAATTAATCGATTAATCTTTAATTTTTTTGATCTATCAAAATCTTGTTGATTGATCAAAATCTTTTTGATCGATTAAAATTCTTTTGATTGGTACTCACCTCTACGCTGGCTTCTGGGCCTTCAGGGAGTTCCGTCGGAGATCCAGTAATGTCACGGACACCGGCGGGGCTTGCTGTGTCCATCTGAAGGGCTCCTTTGCTGGGACCTTACTATCTGCCACACACAAGGGCTGTTACACTTCCCTCTATCACTTTCCTCTATCAACCTTGGATTCTACAGCCATCCACTGGGCGTTGTGATAGTTCCCTTCATGGGACATCTACATGCCGATGGACTGATGTTAACCCCTCCTCATCTGGATTCAGCAGTGGTATCGTTGTACACATGTTTATACCAGTATCATACTTAGCTACTTGTTTTTATGACTGCTTTTGGTACAGTTTGGTATTACTCGCACCATTTTTACAGTTTATGGAGCTACATCGATTTTATCTCCAGTGCAATATTTATTTGGTTACCTACTTGAAAACTATAAGGCCCCATACACACGAGCGGACAGATTTGTTCAAATCTGTCCGTCCGACAGATTTGAACAAATCTGTCTGCTGGGATTTTGGTTTGCTCGCGTGTACACACGAGCAAACCAAAATCCCCGCCAGAAGAGAGTGCGCTGACGTGTCGGTGACGTTGACGCCGCCACGTCACCGCACCAGGAAGTAAAACACTTCCGCGCATGCGCCAAATCCATTCTGCGGCGGCGGTGCGGGACGACATGTCTGCTGGTAAGTGTACTAACCAGCAGACATGTCGGGCGGACAGATTCCCACCCGATAGATTTCAAAGCATGCTTTGAAATCTGTCGGGTGGACAAATCTGTCTGCTCGGCCGTACACACGATCGAATCTGTCAGCGGACAGATTTGATCGTGTGTACGAGGCCTAAAAGTTTTAATGTTATTCCCATCGAGCGCAGCCTTTGTTTTTTTTTATTTGTATCCTCCTATCCATTTTTCCAGTCGTTGGGAGCTGCACTGGGAATCAGCCTGCAAGGAGATCAGCTAAAAGTAGTTGGATCTGTATGTGCGTTATAATTAATCGAAATTAGTCGATTAATCGATTAAAAAATAAAACGATTAATCGAACACAAAAATGTTGATCAGTAACAGCCCTAATATATAGATATATATATATATATATATATATATATATATATATATATATATGCTATATATAATCTATGGGCCAGATTCAGGTAGATGGGAGCTTCTTTGCGCTGGAGTAACGCTTCTCATTTACGTTACTCTGGCGAAATTTTAGGAGCAAGTGCTGTTATTCAGGAAGCACTTGCTCCTAAAGTTGCGGCAGCGCATCGCAAATGAGCCGGCGGAATTCAAATTGGACGGGTATGGGCGTGTATTATTTAAACTATGCGCGATCCCGCGGCGAACGTACTGCGCATGCGTCGAGTGTCAATGCATCCCAGTGCGCATGCTCCAAATTCTGTCAGTGAATGTCAATGACGTCACATCCCCATTCATGAAAGTTTTACGCAAGCGACGCGATTTTTTTTTTTCCGACGCGATGACAACGCCTATACTTAACATAGGATACTCCACTAGGGGGCTGCTTTATCTTTACGCCGCGTATCGCTTACGGAAACGTCAGAAAGTCACTGTGTCGCGCCGGAATACGATCGTGAATTGCCGATTCCCGCTGATTAACATATTTTTTCAGCGTAAATCAGCGGGAACACCATTTTTAAATTAAAGTTGCGATGCGATGGCGAAATTCAATTACGCCGATCGCATCGGAACTCTAACCCGGCGTTTCTTGTTTTCTGCTTACAGAAAACAAAAACGCCGGCTTAAAGTGACAGTTAGGCTGGCGGATCACTGGATACTCCAGCCTAACTCTACCTGAATCTGGCCCTATGTGTTTGTGTATATATATATATATATATATATATATATATATATATATATATATATATATATATATATATATATACTGTAATTCTACCTGCATTAAAATGTTATTATTAAAGTCATTTTTATATAATTTCTAATTTATTAGTAACAAAAAATTGTAAACTTAAAATATGTTTTACACATGGATTGTTCTATTACAGTTATACAGGTTTATATTTATATACTTTATTAAAAAAAAAAATGTAATGATTATAAATGCATTTTTCATTAGATATGTGGATTCCATTCATTTACTATACACCATTCACATTTAAATAGGCACATGTATGATCTTTAACCACTTCAGCCCCAGACCATATTGCTGGTCAAAGACCAGAGCACTTTTTTTTGTGATTCGGCACTGCGTCGCTTTAACTGACAATTTCGCGGTCGTGCAATGTGGCTCCCAAACAAAATTGGCGTCCTTTTTTTCCCCACAAATAGAGCTTTCTTTTGGTGGTATTTGATCACCTCTGCGGTTTTTAGTTTTTGCGCTATAAACAAAAATAGAGCGACAATTTTGAAAAAAATGAATATTTTTTTACTTTTTACCATAATAAATATCCCCCAAAATAATATAAAAAAAAAATTTTTTCCCTCAGTTTAGGCCGATACGTATTCTTCTACATATTTTTCATTAAAAAAAAAATTGCAATAATCGTTTATTGATTGGTTTGCGCGAAAGTTTGTATTTTATACTTCCTCGCACTGTAATCCCGCTACATCACGCGAGATTACAGTGAGAGGAGCTGTTTTAGGGAGTTCCCGCCGTTTGTAGATCGCTCCTCATCTCAACATGAGAAGCGAGCTACAAAGTTTCATAAACAGGCACTCAGAAGAGAGCGATCTCCCCTGAGAATGCCTGAGAACTGAAAAGCGGTATTTTACCGCACTTTCATAAAAAGAACACCTTGTTCTCAGAAGGAGATACAGTACATGCAGGCCCGAATGTGTTCTTCAATGTCATATACCTCTAAGTGAACATATATCATACACCTATCAAGTTATACTGAGACCATAAATATCATTAAAAAGTTCATAAAGGTGGGTGATCCAGTTATTCCCTCTTCATTCGTGATCGAGTGTACATATACCGGTATATTCCTTTTAAGGTGTATTCAACTTGCTACCAGATTGTCACCACACATCACCGTTGAAAATGGTCACTCACCAGATGTCTTGTTAACCAGAGCCTTTGGTTAATTAGTCAGGATAACCACTCCTATGTGGATATTCCGCCTACTGCCAGGTGTTTCAAATGTGGAATGGGGTTTCACCTTCTCCTATGAATGCTCACAGAAAAAGAAGGGTGCTCCACATAGTGTAGTAAATTAAAAGATATATATTTATTGTGTTAAAAACAGGTAAGAATTACACTCACATTTAGTAGTGCCTATACGCCGGCGCCAAGCTTCTCCAGCCGTGTATGCAAAAACTGTGGATAGGGTAACAAAGCCGTTTTCCTTGGGGTCTCCCAACTGTCTTACAGTCTGAATGTGTGAACGTGTCCTTCAGCAGTCTCTATTCAGTATTGCATCTTCAGGAAGCTGCTGTACTGTACCTATCTGTTCCTATCTGACTGTATATATAGCACTTAGAAGTGCCCGCCCCCTGTGTGTTCCCGGAAATGTGCCAACCGGAAGTGTCATAGTCACCATATTGGTTCTTAGTTTACGCCGACCAGAAGTGCTGTGTTCGCCATCTTTTTTCCTGAAACTGTTGCCCCATTAATGTTGTTAGTTCCTACTCTTTCCTTCTTCACGCAATCCATTCCCTCCACAGCCAAAGGACGTCCCGATTGTGTCATGGGCGTTCTCCATCTGCTCTTCCCTTCACTCACATCGCTACCTCCGTGTACATCCGTCGCGCTCCGTCCGACCAGATATCCCGGGATCGCCATCTTGGTACTCCCCTTTACTATGTGTGATGCAGGCTCGTTACTGCGCATTGGGAGGTGTTGTGAAGCTGTTCTGCCGGATATGGTGATTATTCCGGCCGGAAAAGCCCACACCACCATTTTGCTTAATCCCTTCCTGGTATATGTATACTATTAATTTTGTGCCGGATGTTGGGAATTTTTTGGAAGTACTAATACTGTCATGTTGTCCCTTTATTATTAACTATTACCAGTACTTATATTGCAAAGTTTATATTACTTTATTCCCTTTTCTATTTTTCTTATGGGAGTGTCCAATTAGTAGTATATTCTTTTTGCATACACAATTGGGTCACTTTTACAGAAAAATGTATTAGAATTAAAAAATTTAAATTAAAATGAATAATTAAAAATCTATATCAATCAATGCATGTTTATTATTACAATCTATTTACAGTCTATTCTATTCCAGAGCAAACCTTTGTATATGCGCATATATACACGCAATTACTCCTATAAGGCGTATACACATATACATGCCAGTATAAATATATGTAAATCTTTTTCAAAACATATTAATTTCTAAAGATATACAATATAAAAGACATTTTTTGTTAGTATTCAAACAATATTAATAATCATCTATGAAGCAGTTGACGTCTAGCTCTATATTCATTCCATATGGTGTCATTGTATTTAAAAAATTGAAAATCCAATACGTTTCATTACGGGAAATCTCCCTTCTCATATTACAATTTCTGTAATAATAATATTCTGCATGTAATAAGTTTGTCAATTTTGTAATTTTCTTTCATGGTGTTTGATTGAAATTCCACGATTTTTCTACTCATCTTGTTGGTAAGTGTGCACGGTTTGCATTTCCCACACCTATAGAACCCCTTTTGATCAAAAAATGTTGTTAATTTCTGTGGGGGGTCTGGGACGTTTTTCACAATGACATCCCGTATCCTTTTGGCTCCTCTGTAAATAAATGTTGGTTTTTGCGGAAGAATTTTATTCAGTTGCGGGTCTTGATGGATGATTGGCCAATACTTTTGTACAATTTCCTCAAGTTTTCTGTACTGAGTGTTGAATCCTGTGATGAATGGGATATTCTCTATTTTCTTTTTGTTTTATTCTTAGTTTGAAGTAGGGATTCTATTTCGGTGGCTTATCTTTTCTCTAATTTCTTCTAGATCTTTTCGTACATATAATTTATCAACGATTCTATCAATCAGTATCTATGTTTGCATGTGGTAAATTTTCTTTGAGTTACAATTAAGTTTTATCCTAATAAACTGTCCCTTGGGGATGGCTTTTTTCCATTTCATTGGTATATACGCATTCCTATCTGTTTCCTTGAAGTGGGTTCTGGTATGTAAGCTGTTGCCATACTTAAATATTTCCAGGTCCAAAAATTGTGTTGTGTCCTGCTGGACATTCACCGTAAATTTAATATCGTATTGGTTATTGTTTATGTGTGTGATAAATTCCTGCAATTCTCCTTGGTTGCCTTTCCAAATGATTAGTATATCATCTATAAATCTTTTGTATGATACCATCTGCGGCCACTCCTTCCCAAAAATTTCCTCTTCTTCCCATTTGTTTAGGAAAATGTTCGCCACGTGGAATTTCAATCAAACACCACGAAAGAAAAATACAAAATTGACAAACTTATTACATGCTGGGGTACACATGTTACCTACGTTTTAGAATGTAGTTTCGGACTACAGTATATAAGACGCACTAAAAGGGAATTAGCAGTGAGAATAGGGGAACATGTTAGAAACATAAAAAAGGGATATAAATACCACAGCATTTCAAAGCATTTCAGGGATGTACATCAGAGAAACCTCAAACACCTAAAATTCTTTGCCATAGATAAGATAGAAAAAAGCTGGAGAAATTGTAATATGAGAAGGGAGATTTCCCGTAATGAAACGTATTGGATATTCAAATTAAATACAATGACACCATATGGAATGAATATAGAGTCAGACATCAACTGCTTCATAGATGATTAATATTGTTTGAATACTAACAAAAAATGTATTTTATATTTTATATATTTAGAAATTAATATGTTTTGAAAAAGATATACATATATTTATACTGGCATGTATATGTGTATACACCTTATACGAGTAATTGCGTGTATATATGTGCATATACAAAGGTTTGCTCTGGAATAGAATAGACTGTAACTAGATTGTAATAATAAACGTGCATTGATTGATATAGATTTTTAATTTTAATTTTAATTTTTTTATTAAATGTTTCTGTAAAAGTGACCCAATTGTGTATGCGAAAATAATATACTACTAATTGGACACTCCCATAAGAAAAATAGAAAAGGGAATAAAGTAATATAAACTTTGCAGTATAAGTACTGGTAATAGTTAATAATAAAGGGACAACATGACAGTATTAGTACTTTCTAAAAAATTCCCAACATCCGGCACAAAAGTAATAGTATACATATACCAGGAAGGGATTAAGCAAAATGGTGGTGTGGGCTTTTTCAGCTGGAATAATCGCCATATCCGGCGGAACAGCTTCACAACACCTCCCAATGCGCAGTAACGAGCCCGCATCACACATGGTAAAGGGGAGTACCAAGATGGCGATCCCGGCATATCCGGTCGGACAGAGCGCGACGGATGTACACGGAGGTAGCGTATAGGCACTACTAAATGTGAGTGTAATACTTACCTGTTTTTAACACAATAAATATATACATTTTAATTTACTACACTATGTGGAGCACCCTTCTTTTTCTGTGAGCATTCATAGGAGAAGGTGACACCCCATTCCACATTTGAAACACCTGGCAGTAGGCGGAATACCCACATAGGAGTGGTTATCCTGACTAATGAACCAAAGGCTCTGGTTAACAAGACATCTGGTGAGTGACCATTTTCAATGGTGATGGGATATCACTAAGTGGTGACAATCTGGTAGCAAGTTGAATCTACCTTAGAGGAATATACCGGTATATGTACACTCGATCACGAATGAAGAGGGAATAACTGGATCACCCACCTTTATGAACTTTTTAATGATATTTATGGTCTCAGTATAACTTGATAGGTGTATGATATATGTTCACTTAGAGGTATATGACATTGGAGAACACATTCTAGTGTATCACTTGACAAGTTTTTTCAAATGTTTTCACGTTTATTTATATTATTTTCATTAATATATTGCACTATAGGGGAGTGTATTATCGTTGCAGGGAAAACACTCCACCATGTGGAAATAGAAGGTAAACATAAATTATCTAACACTAGATTACTAGCAATACAGGGGAGCGCAATTTCACCACACATTCAAAATTCTTTTGGGACTGGACACCAATAGGTAACCTGACCCATCTTTCATTTTTAATTGCAGCACACCCACCAATTAAATAATTTATATTCCATTTGCGCCAACCACACCCACACACAAAAAAAGATTACTCTTAACTTAGCGATTTATGGCACTAGAACCCATCATCACATCTTGTGGCTGTGGTGGGTTTTGTCCTCCCATAGGATCCTATCTTCTTCTATTATCCTTCTCCCTGGGGGAGGACAAAGCTGATCACTTAGTACTTAGCAAGTGTTCCTATCCCTCCAGCTCTTGACTTGTACATACTTTGTTACGTATGCCTAAGACAACTTCCTTCCCATTGACTGCTGGGCACTATGCCCAAAGTTACTGCTTATAGCACAGTTCCACCCAAAAATGGAACTTCTGCTTATCTGATTCCTCCCCCCAGAAAGGTGCCAAATGTAACCAGAGCTGATACCTGTCTTTTGAAAATAATGACTTGTATCACCACAGAGTGGCACTGTGGATACATAAAATGGTGCAAGTGCCACGTCCTATTTAATCGGAAATTAATATTAGAACATACAGTAGAACCTGGACTTTAGAGGCACAGCAGTACACAATGTTAGAATTAAAATTACTTTAATACATATTGTAAAAATGAACAAACAATAACGCTTAAAATTAAAATCCACTATATCTCATCTCATACATTTTACTGGCTCTATAGCTAGGTAAGTCATTAATGCTTTGGTTCTCTTTAAATCAGTCTATCCCCACAATTATTAGCAATTACGACGTATTACTTTGTTTAATTTATATGTTGATTCTTTTTAGAATTTTGTACCAACACATATTCCCTGAGGGTTTTTTTGACCCTTGAACAGCCGCCCTGCCCTATCGGTTTTTAACTAACTGAGTGAGTGAAAAACGTATAGAGCGCAACACTTGCGAACTGAATCGCCTCTGGGCGCTGTTACCATTCCTTCGGTAAGGAAATCCTTTACCTCAGAAGAGATGAGTTTTAATCAGTCTCCTGAAGGCCAAATGGTCCGACTCCAGTTGGATGGTGGTTGGTAGTGCATTCCACAGTCGAGGTCCTTGGACAGCAAATCTCAGATCTCCTTTGGATTTGTATCTTGCCTTGGGTATGTAGGTTTTGATTTGTTGATCGCAGGGTGCGATTTGGGTTATGGGCTTTTATTTTTTCGCAAAGGTATCGGGGAGCGTTTCCTTGAATACACTTATGTGTTAAGGCACAGTGCCTTAAAAGTGATTCTGTCTTTCACTGGTTGCCAGTGAAGAAACCTGAGCGAAAGGGAGATTGACTCCCATGGTTTTTTACCGGTCACTAATCGAGCAGCCGTATTTTGAAGGACTTGCAGACGAGTGATTTGGCATTTGGGAAGTCTTAAATAGAGGGCATTTGCATAGTCGAGTCTGGAATTAATGAGTGTCCCCACCACGACTGCAATGTGCTTTTTAGGGATAAAGGGGGTGAGTCGGCCTAGTAGGCGTAGCAGAGGATAGGATCCGTTGACTACAGACCCCATTTGTGCATCCATTGTCATGTTGGAGTTCAAACTTCATTTTCAAAAACGACATTGCATACACACCATCGTTTTTCCACAATGCTCTTGCAAAGCGCGGTTACGTAAGACACTTTCGACGGCACTCTGTTCCATTGAAGCTCCCATCTCATAACTTGCTTCTAAGCATGCGCGGGTTTAAAACCTTGTTTTAAACGTTGTTTTGCCCACACACGGTCACTTTTTATGACACAAAAAATTTTGAAAAACGACACAAAAAATTCAAGCATGTTGGAATTTTTTTTTGGTTGTTTTTTTGAAGACATAAAACAACATTTTGCCCACACACGATCATTTTAAATGACGTTTTTTAAAACGTTGTTTTTTTTCATCACAAAAAATGTGATCATGTGTACACGGCATAAGACTTTTGACTTTGGTGCTAGGGGTGATAGTTTTACCCAGATTGGGCGGTGGGGTCCAAGTTGAGGTCGGGTGTTTTCGAACCATTGAGTTTAAGATAACTGGATGTCATCCAGTTATCTATTAGGCCGCGTACACACGATGAGACGTTTGCAGCGGACATGTCTCATCGGATTTTGGTCCGATGGCGTGTACACACCATCGGACGAAAATCCCCTCGAGCAGAGGATGTGGTGACGTGGCGGTGACGTTGACGCCGCCACTTCACCACTCCAGGAAGTAAAATACTTCCACGCATGCTTTGAATCCATTGGACACATGTGCAGAGATTTCTGTCCGCTGGTTAGTGTACTAACCAGCGGACATATCCGATGGACATGTCTCCGGTGGACAAATTTCAAAGCATGCTTTGAGATTTGTCCGATGGGAAAACATGTCCGCTAGCCCGTACACACGATCGGAGATGTCTGCTGAAACAGTCCGTCGGACCAGTTTCAGCAGATAAATTTGATCGTTGTGTACGCAGCCTTAGAGTGAGGGATATCTCTAGTTCAAGAGAGTGATCCTTTTCATTACTGATGCGGAGATATAGTTGAGTGTCATCTGCATAGAAATGGTAAAGTAGCTTCTGATTGCTGATGATTTCAAAGAGGGGATGGAGATAGATATTGAACAGTACCGGCGACAAGGGAGATCCCTGAGGGACTCCGCATGATACCGTACGCTTTACTGACATGAAAGATCCCAATTTCACTGTTTGTGATCGGTTTTTCAGGAAGGAGGAGAACCATGATAGATCTGCTTCTGTGACTTTGGCCACTTCAGCTAGACTAGCGAGTAGTAGTCCATGGTCTACCGTGTCAAAGGCGGCACTTGGGTCCAACAGGATCAGGAGAGAAGATTCTCCTTCATCTGCGGCCTCTAGAACGTCATCCCATATTTTTACCAGAGCAGTTTCAGTTCCGTGACCTGGATGGAAGCCTGATTGAAACGCATCGAGTAATTTATGGGTATCTAAATGCAGTTGTAACTGTTGTACAACTTCTCTCTCCATTATCTTGGAGAAGACATTTAGACCTGTTATGGGCCTCCTATTGTTTGGATCTTTCGGGTCCAGGGTGTTTTTTTTTAGGATCGGTTTTATTGTACCTTGTTTCAACAAGGAGGGCACCATGCCCTCCTTGAATGATTGATTTATAAGCTGCATGATAGCTGGTGCCAATATATCGGCACTTTCTTTCAGCAGTTTAGTGGGAATGATTTTATTGGGTGCTGTGCTGTTGAGTCCAAATGATATTTTTAGTTGCCCCGATGGAGATGGGTTTTAGGGTAAATTCCGGTGCTTGAGGCGGGTATGTAATGGTAATAGGGTTAGGATTAAGGGCGGGATTCATGCAGATTGCTTTTTGCTCAATGCTTGCACGGATTCTTTTAATTTTATTAATGAAATAATCCGATAGTTCATTGCAAAATTCTTGTGAATCAGCATTGGGGGGCTCTAAGCAGGCTGGATTCATCGACTGTAAAACCAGCTTGAAGAGTTCGCGGGGGCGGTTTAGGGCCTTGGTGATGATGTTGGCGAAATTATTATTTTTTTGCCATAAAGATTTCTTTATGATATTTCTTTGTTATTGTCTTATAAATAGTGAGGTTTCTATCTGAAGAGCTCTATATATATTAAACAAACAATGATAAATAATCAAACAGATAAAAGATATTTCTCACTCAGCACATAGTAATCATGTATAAAAGCTGCTAATATAATAAATAAAACTGTATCAAGGGGGAATAGCCTGTGGATGCCTGCGGAACCTCGTGTATGGCAAACAAGTCAGCAAAAAATCCCAGTTTTTCCCATCTTTGTCGACCACACTTTTTAGCATACTTTTCATAGTTGGAATCAAAGATCTCAAATTTGGACTCATCAGACCAAAGCACAGATTTCCACTGGTCTAATGTCCATTCCTTGTGTTCTTTAGCCCAAACAAGTCTCTTCTGCTTGTTGTCTTTTTTTTAGCAGTGGTTTCCTAGCAGATATTCTACCATGAAGGCCTGATTCACACAGTCTCCTCTTAACAGTTGTTCTAGAGATGTGTCTGCTGCAAAAGGTGGCTACTTTGAAGAACCTAGAATATGAAATATATTTTCAGTTGTTTCACACTTTTTTGTTATGTATATAATTCCACATGTGTTAATTCATAGTTGTGATGCCTTCAGTGTGACTCTACAATTTTCATAGTCATGAAAATAAAGAAAACTCTTTGAATGAGAAGGTGGGTCCAAACTTTCGGTCTGTACTGTACGTTCGAGTCGAACACAAAGCTCATCCCTAAACACCAGCTTGGAGAAGTTCTATACAGGTATTTGCACCCCCTTCCCCCTAAAAGGTGTTAAATGTGACACCGGAGGGGGGGAGGTCTCCGAAAAGCAGAGGTTCACTTTTGGATGAACCTCCGCTTTAAAAAGAGCAACAGATGATTACAATAATACCATTTTAAATGTATTGCCTTATGTGTTAGTAATCTGAAGGGGAAAGAAAATAATCAAATACTGATTAATAAACAATATTCAGCATTATGTGTTGTCAAATGTGTTATCCGAATTGACTGCATTGTAGTATACAGAGAAAGCTTGTTAAATTCGTTAGATTTAAATGCAGGGGATGTATTAACCACTTCAATTCCAGGCATTTCACCCCATTTCTCCCCAGGCCAATTTTCAGCTTTCAGCGCAGTCACAGTTTGGATGACAATTGTGCGGTCATGCAACACTCTACCCATATGATGATTTTTTTCCCCACAAATAGAGCTTTCTTTTGTTGGTATTTGATTACTTAAAAAAAAAAAAAAAAAGAGGGACAATTTTGAAAAAAACACAATATTTTTTACTTTTTGCTATAATGAATATTCCAATATATATATGTATCGGACACTTTTGACACTAATTTGGGACCATTGACAACTGTACAGCGATCAGAGCTAAAAATATGCACTGATTGTAGCAGCCCCATTGGCTTTGAGTAAATAACGAGAGGAGAGCTTCGGACGGGTGCAGTACTTTTATTTCTTTTGCCTCAAAGGTGTGCATTAAGGTTGAACACAACTCCTTAAACAGCATAAGCACCATAAGTACCAATTGCACCATAAGTACTGAATGCACTGTGAAAACTGTAAAATTACATACAATACATTAGTTTACAGAGATCACCAAAAAGGGGGTTACAACAGAATTACAAATGTGGAGTTACAAAGTGGTGTTCAGTTATCTGCACACATATATCTAAATTAAAGGGCTTGTGAGGGTAAAAAATGTTTCACCCCAATGCATTCTATGCCCCCGTTTTACTTACCTGATCCTTCGAAAGTCCCACGCTCGCCTCGTCATCCTCCTCGAGTCGAAGCCCGGCCGTTGATTTGCTGCAGTGGATGGATTGAAAGCAGCGCAGCCATTGGCTGGCGCTGCTGTCAATCACATCCAATGACGTGGAGGGCGAGGCCGAGTGATACAGCGGGAGCGTGCCCGCAACAGCTACACACCATGCTCGCGCACATGTCTGTGTGTAGTTGTTGTGGGGAGGAGCCACGACAGCCGCCGAGGGACCCCAGAAAGACCAGGATCGGGGCCACTGTGGGCAAAACGAACTGCACACATGGTAAGTGTAACATGCTTGTTATTTTTTTTCCCTTTACAACTGCTTTAACATTAAACATTAAACATCTAAACAAACATGACTATATGTTCAAAACATGTGGATTGGCTACAACAGACATGTCCAAAGTCTGGCCCGCGTGCCAATTGCGGCCCGCGTTTTGGTTTAATGTGGCCCCCTGGTAGTTTTTATATATATATATATATATATATATATATATATATATATATTGGCCCCCATGGCCACAAAAGATATATATACTGTATTTATCAGCGCTGCCTCGGAGGGGACAGGGAGGGGGCGAGACGAGTACAGTTAGTTTACATACAGGAGAAATCTCCTGTTTTCCGGCATCTGTAATAGTAATAGTAATGTAAGTTCAGTCTGCTGGGCAGCCTTTTGATGACTGTTCTGTCTATCAAAAGAGGCAGGACTTTGTAATAAAGAGGCCCCTGATTGAACAGAAGATTCCCCTGTCTAATCTGTTGGTGCTCGTCCCGCCCCCCTCTCTGTCCCCTCTGAGGCTGCAGATGGGCATGGATCAGGCAGCATTCATGGCAATGGTGAGGCTGCATTCATGGCAATGGTGAGGCTGCAGATGGGCAATGGTGAGGCTGCATTGATGGGCACTGACTACCATTACAGTTTAACAGTTTTTTTATTTTAGTGAAGGTGCGTGTTATACGCTGATAAATACAGCATATCCAAATGACACGCCCAAGCTCATCCTTAGTCCTGAGCCACACTCAGGGATTTGTGGGAGGAACAAAAGATATATATCTATAGATATCTATCTATATATTATATATATATATATATATATATATATATATATATATATATATATATATATATATATATATAATGTTTTATATATCCAAATAACACGCCCAAGCACATCTCTTCACCTCACACAGCCACAAAGGCAAGATAACTCAGGCAGACAGTTACACTTCGACCAAATTATGTATGATGAATATGACTAAGGCCACGTACACACGATCGAATATATCTGCTGAAACTGGTCCGCAGACAGATTTTATCGTGTGTACGGGCTAGCAGACAGGTTTCCAGCAGACAAAAGTTTTAAAGCATGTCTGCTGGAAAGCCGTCTGTCGATTATGTCCGCTGGTTAGTACGACAGAATGGCCCATGACACCCAGAAACGTTGGAAGGATGAGAGATACTCCTGTGCCAGCAGCAACAATAACTCTTGGGTCGAAATCCACCCTGTGCCCTTTTGGGTGTAGGATGGCTAATAGTGAATCATAATTCATATATTACATGACTGGATGAGATCACAAGGAGTCATGATGACATGACCAGGTCAGCCAGTGAGTCATACCTTTTGTATAATAGGCTATTGAAATATCTGAAGGGGTGGATTGCACCCACTCTCACTGCCATTGTGTGATAAAGCTGCCTAGATAACTTATTCAACTAGATGTCTGTGTTATTATTCAAGGTTAATTGAACCCTATTGAAGATGCGGTGCCGACCGGTCTACATGGTTAGCTTACCTGAATGCCTTTTAGAGTGTGATTGAAGCCCCCCATGGTGTGAAGGGGGGTGGAGATTGCATTGTCCTGTGATAAACTGCATTATGCTTGAGACTGTATAAGAAGCTGAGAAAAATACCAATAAATTGTCATATCTTTGGAAGCAAGAACGGAGCTCTGTCTCGTCTTATTCTGGGAAAGGATATGGATCGTGTATGCAATATTGTCGGAGTGTGTCAGATAAGCTTGTCGTGGATGGATGGAAGGTTGTAAGCGGTGGTGACCGTTACATTTGGTGGCACAGCAGTGGGATGATTCCATCTTTAGAAGGACGGCTACAAGGACACATGACAATGGAGACGGTGTATGAACGGATGAAGCTCTCTTCCCTCATGGACTTACTGGAGAGCCGGGGCAGACCGGCCAGCAACCGTAAGAAAAGGGACATTATCGCAGAACTGGTCGAAATGGATAGAGCTAAAAGGCCCGCCTTAACGGACAGGACACCCGAGGAAGCAAGTTTTTATCGGGCTGTTGAACCAAGACTGGCACATTATGGTCCTAACCCTCCACCGGAGATCATAGACCGGGTTATAGCAGCTGTGGATGCACATTTGCTACAGCAAAGAGGTTCTGCAGCAGCAGAAGTCACAGCAGCACCAACTGAAAGGAGACAAATACATTTTGCTGCTTTTAAGATTTCCATCCCTAAAGCCGAAGCGGATGGTGTGGAGTTCCAGAGAGCCGGGGCGGTTGGCCCCTCTCTCCAACAACAAGCTGAGGTGGTAAAGCTTTTAACCCCAGCTGAATCATTGGCAACAGAGCAGGGTGCCCCAGGCCTCTGCTCCCAACTAACAGAAGAGGGGGTTCCTGGGGTAGTGGATGGGACTTCAGTCTCCACTGGCACAACACCAGAAAATGGTACAGGACTGGGACAGGAGGATGTCGGCTTTGCTTTGCAAGCACCGGGGGGTTTTCACCAAGCACCAGTGGATGGGACTTCAGTCTCCACTGGTATACCCCAGGAGGGGGGGGCAGTTGGCCCAGACCCCCAACAGCATGATGGACTGAGCCCAGCCACCCTGCTTTCTCCCCAGCGGTAGGCGTGTTCTCTGGGAGAGGCAGAGGTTGGCGGGGTGAGTAATGCTCAGTTTGGAGCCATTTTTTTGGGGTACAGAATGGATACCAGCATTGGAGGACGGGAAATACTGACGGACTTCGGAGTCAACCCGTTTGGGGTTACCACCTGTGTCCGTCTCCCACCGAAAGGGGAGAGATGTAACAGAATGGCCCGTGACACCCAGAGACGTTGGAAGGATGAGAGATACTCCTGTGCCAGCAGCAACAAAAACTCTTGGGTCGAAATCCACCCTGTGCCCTTTTGGGTGTAGGGTGGCTAATAGTGAATCATAACTCATATATTACATGTGATGGGACATTATTAATACTTCATATTTCTGGACTGCGATATCACAAGGAGTCATGATGACATGACCAGGTCAGCCAGTGAGTCATACCTTTTGTATAATAGGCTATTGAAATATCTGAAGGGGTGGATTGCACCCACTCTCACTGCCATTGTGTGATAAAGCTGCCTAGATAACTTATTCAACTAGATGTCTGTGTTATTATTCAAGGTTAATTGAACCCTATTGAAGATGCGGTGCCGACCGGTCTACATGGTTAGCTTACCTAAATGCCTTTTAGAGTGTGATTAAAGCCCTCCATGGTGTGAAGGGGGGTGGAGATTGCATTGTCCTGTGATAAACTGCATTATGCTTGAGACTGTATAAGAAGCTGAGAAAAATACCAATAAATTGTCATATCTTTGGAAGCAAGAACGGAGCTCTGTCTCGTCTTATTCTGGGAAAGGATATGGATCGTGTATGCAATATTGTCGGAGTGTGTCAGATAAGCATGTCGTGGTTGGATGGAAGGTTGTAAGCGGTGGTGACCGTTACAAAACCCACATATCCCAGGAGACTTAGGTACTTCTGTGACTGGCTACTGTAATGCAGTTGTATGCTAGTGTATCACTAAACTGGCTTCCTATGATAGGGTGACCAGACATCCCCAGTTTCAGGGGACAGTCCCCTGATTGAGGACGCTGTCCCTGGACCAAGTCTGTCCCTGGTTTTGTCCCCAGATTGGATTTAATAGAGGGCAGGGGCAATTTCAAAGACAGTCAGTGCAGAATTAAAATAAAAAAAAATTGAATTACACCCCCCTCCCCGCTACGCTGTGCCTACTAGCATAGGGGGTTGTATTTTTCCCATTATCTGTGCCCCTTTCTGATTATCATGTGCTCGTCGGAGTGAAGAGAATATTTCCTTCGTTTCGGGCGCATGCCCATTCAGCTTTACTCGCATGTTCTTCTGCCTTGGCTCAAATCCTGGCCAGCCACCTGCCTATCTCCTTGCCTTCCCTGGTGGAGTGATCTTCCTCCGCTCCCCATCCAGTAGTAGCCGGGGGGCCAAAAAGTAAGACTTAAGAGGCTGTGAGGTGGGTGGCGATGGGCAGAGAGTCACTGATTGTTGCCATTACTAGTAAAGAAAAAAATATGTCCCCGGATTTCATTTTAAAAATCTGGTCACCTTATTCTATGAGAACTACTAGCTTTTGAATAGGAAGTTCAATAATTGAGGGTTTGGATACATAGTCCTTCTTATCTTTCAATATTCTGTCACCCACTAACACCTTACTAAGGGTTGATCTTGACAGTATTCAACCAACACGAAGATTTATCTATACTATTTTGATTTAATAAATGGAAGCTGACAGGCTGTACTCAGAACTCCTACAGTAGAGAATTTGAATATTAATCTAGAAAATAGCATGCCAGCCACTAGTAAATGATGAAAATGAAAAATGAGTCCTGCAAGAATTCAGTCAATATGAACAGATTAAAAAGCAATAGCTTTACAGGTAATAACAAAAAACCTCACTTGTCAATGCAAGATTTAGTTTACATAGGAGCAACACCTATCAGTACAGACTTTAACGACAAAGAATGCTATCTGTGGATTTTGGTTATCTGATTGAGGATTTATTTTTTTGAAGTTATTTTCCTTGAGGTTAATCTGTTAACTCCTTAAACAGCATAAGCACCATAAGCACCATAAGTACTGATTGCACCGTACATACTGAATGCACTGTGAAAACTGTAAAATGACATACAACACATTCGTTTACAGAGATCACCAAAAAGGGGGTTACAACAGAATTACAAATGTGGAGTTACAAAGTGGTGTTCAGTTATCTGCACACACATATCTAAATTAAAGGGGTTGTAAAGGTAAAAAATGTTTCACCTTAATGCATTCTATGCATTAAGGTGAAAAAACAGCAGATGATGCCCCCCCCCCCCCCCCCTGAGCCCCCGTTTTACTTACCTGACCCTTCGAAAGTCCCACGCTCGCCCCGTCATCCTCGAGTCGAAGGCTGGTTGTTGATTTGCTGCAGTGGATGGATTGAAAGCAGTGCAGCCATTGGCTGGCGCTGCTGTCAATCACATCCAATGACGCGGCGCACCAGGGGGGCGAGGCCGAGTGATACAGCAGGAGCGCGCCCGCAACAAGTGCACACCATGCTCGCTCGCATGTTTGTGTGTCTGTGTGTAGTTGTTGCGGGGAGGAGCCGCGACAGCCGCCGAGGGGCCCCAGAAGACCAGGATCGGGGCCACTGTGTGCAAAACGAACTGCACTCATGGTAAGTGTAACATGTTTTTCCATCCAGTTCAACCATAAAAAAAATAAACAAACAGTACATCACACTTACCCAACTCCATACCCACAGTTGATCCAGAGGAAGGCAAAAAACCGAGAGGCAATAAGATTTACCCTAGATCAACTTACCTACACATCTTAGTACAACCATAGAAAATAAAATAATAATAATAATATCGTACAATCACATATACCCAATTCTATACCCACAGTTGATCCAGAGGAAGGCAAAAAAAAAAAAACAGCAAAGCATAATCCAATTTGCTACAGGAGGGGAAAAAAATCCTTCCTGATCCCCCGAGAGCCTCTCGGATATTCCCCAGATCAACTTTACCTATAAATGTTAGTACTCAGTTATATTATGTACATTTAGGAAAGAATCCAGGCCTTTCTTAAAGCAATCTACTGAGCTGGCCAGAACCACCTCTTGAGGGAGTCTGTTCCACATTTTCACAGCTCTTACTGTGAAGAAACCTTTCCGTATTTGGAGGTGAAATCTCTTTTCCTCCAGACGTAAAGAGTGCCCCCTTGTCCTTAGTGTTGACCGTTAAGTGAATAACTCAACACCAAGTTCACTATAGGGACCTCTTATATATTTGTACATGTTGATCACATCCCCCCTTATTCCCCTCTTCTCAAGAGTGAATACATTTAGTTCTTCTAATCTTTCCTCATAACTGAGCTCCTCCATGCCTCTTATCAATTTGGTTGCTCTTCTCTGTACTTTCTCCAGTTCTCCGATAACCTTTTTGAGAACTGGTGCCCAAAACTGGACTGCATATTCCAGATGAGGTCTTACTAATGATTTGTACAGGGGGGGGGGGCAAAATTATATCTCTCTCTCTGGAGTCCATACCTCTCAATACAAGAAAGGACTTTGCTTGCTTTGGAAACCGCAGCTTGGCATTGCATGCCATTATTTGAGCTTATGATCAACTAAAACCCCCAGATCCTTCTCCACTACAGATCCTCCCAGTTGTACTCCCCCTAGCATGTATGATGCATGCATATTCTTAGCCCCTAAGTGCATAACTTTACATTTATCAACATTAAACCTCATCTGCCACTTAGTCGCCCAATTAGACAGAGCATTGAGGTCGGCTTGTAAATTGGCAACATCCTGTAAGCACATTATTCCACTGCATAGCTTGGTGTCATCTGCAAAGACAGAAATGTTACTTTTGATCTCAGACCCAATATCATATATAAATATATTAAAAAGTAAGGGTCCCAGCACTGAACCTTGGGGTACACCGCTGATAACCTTGTACCATTCAGAGTAGGAATCATTAACCACAACTCTCTGAATTCTGTCTTTCAGCCAGTTTTCTATCCATTTACAAACTGATATATCTAATCCTGTAGACCTTACCTTACACATGAGCCGTGTGTGGGGAACTGTATCGAACGCTTTAGCAAAATCCAAGTATACCGCGTCCACTGCCACGCCCCTGTCCAGGGTTTTAATTACCTCTTCATAAAAGGAAATCAGGTTTGTCTGACAACTTCTGTCTTTCATGAATCCATGCTGTCTGCTGCTTAAATAGTTTGTTTCCAGCAAGAACTCATCCATGCGGTCTTTTATTAAACGTTCCAGTATCTTCCCAACTATAGAAGTTAAACTAACAGATCTATAGTTACTTGGTAAAGACCTTGTTCCCTTTTTAAATATAGGCACCCCATTGGCTCTACGCCAATCCAGTGGTACCATTCCTGTCATTAATGAGTCCCTAAATATTAGATACAGTGGCTTTGAAATTACAGAGCTCAATTCTTTTAGGATCCGTGGGTGGATGCCATCTGGTCCAGGTGCTTTATCCACCTTAGTTCTGTCTAAATATTTCTGGACCATATCACTTTTGAGCCGCCATTGTGGATTTGGGGCTGTGTCACTCCCACCCCCATTATGGACATGAGCTCCCCCATGCTCTATTGTATACACAGAGCTGAAGAAAGCATTTAATAAATTTGCCTTCTCTTTGTCCTCAGTCACCCACTCTAGATTATTTTGTAAAGGGCCTACATGCTCAGACTTCAGTTTTTTACTATTAATATATTTAAATATTTTTTTGGGGTTTGTCCTACTATCTTTTGCAATCTGTCGTTCATTTTGAATTTTTGCATCCTTGATTTCCTTTTTACATATTCTATTATATTCTTTGTAACATTTAAACGACACTAGTGTTCCTTCATTTTTATGTTTTTTAAAAGCTATTTTCTTATTGTTTATAGCTTTTTTAACTTTGACCGTGAACCACATAGGTTTTATTTTTCGCCTTTTAAACTTATTGCCCATGGGAATATACTTTGCAGTGAGGTTCCAGACAGTCTTTTTGAAGAATTTCCATTTCTGTTCTGTGTTTATCTGTGCCAATATTCCCTCCCAGTCCAAGTCCTGGAGAGAAGCCCTCATCCTTGGAGAATTTGCTCTTTTGAAATTAAGGGCCAGATTCAGGTAGAAGTTACGCGGCTTATCTCTAGATAAGCCGCGTAACTTCTAACCTACGCCGGCGTATCTGTTTTCTATATTCAGAAAACAAGATACGCCAGGATTGAGTTAAAGGGGAGGTTCCCCTAAAAATAAACTTTTAACATTGCCTGTGTCTTGTTAATAACATTTAGAATCGGCTGGTAGTTTAAAAAAAAACACCCGTACATACCATTTTCGGCATGTACTCTCACCGCAGCTTCCGGGTCTGGCGGTCGGGGATGGGAGGGCCTGCTTCATTGACAGGCATCCGATCGACGCATACAGCGCGTCACGAAATGCCAAAAGAAGCCGAACGTTGGTGCGCATGCGCCGTTTAGAGCCGCACCAACGTTCGGCTTCTTTCGGCATCTCGTGACGCGCTGTATGCGTCGATCGGATGCCTGTCCCCGGCTGCCAGACCCGGAAGCGGCGGTGAGAGTACATGCCGAAAATGGTATGTACGGGTGTTTTTTTTTTAAACTACCAGCCGATTCTAAATGTTGTTAACAAGACACAGGCAATGTTAAAAGTTTCTTTTTAGGGGAACCACCCTTTAAGATACGAGCGGCGTAATTTTTTTTCGCCGTCGTATCGTAACTGCAATTTTAAAATGGCCGCCGGGGGCGTTCTCGCTGATTTACGCCGAGAATATGTAAATCAGCGAGATACGGCAATTCACGAACCTACGCGGGCTTGACGCAGTCACTTTATGCCGTTTACGTAAGGGTTTTCCCGGCGTAAAGATAAAGCACCAAAAAGCAGGCGCATCCTATGTTAAGTATGGACGTCGTGACCGCGTCGAATTTAAAGAATTTTACGTTGTTTGCGTAACTCGTCCGTGAATGGGGATTGACATCATTGACGTTCACGTCGACAACACCGTCATAATTTGAAGCATGCGCACTGGGATAAATTGACGGCCAGCGCATGCGCAGTACGTTCGCCGCGGGATCGCGCCTAATTTAAATACTACACGCCCCCTACCCGCCCAATTTGAATTCCGCCGGCCCATTTACGCTACGCCGCCGCAACTTTGGAGCAAGTGCTTTGTGAATACAGCACTTGCGCGTAAAGTTGCAGCGGCGTAACGTAAAGGAGAAACGTTACGCTGGCATAAAGAACCGCTCGCCATCCTGAATCTGGCCCTAAGTGTTTATATCTTTCCTGTATGTATTTCTTGCTTACAGCTAACATCAAATGAAACATTGTTATGATCACTGCTACCCAGGTGTTCCATTATCTGAACATTAGTAATAAGCTCTGCATGGTTTGAGATTACCAAGTCCAACAGAGCATCATTCCTAGTTGGGGCCTCAATAAGCTGGACCATAAAATTGTCCTGCAATAGGTTTTTAAATGTTTGCCCTTTAAATGTCCCAGCAGTGCCATTACTCCAGTCAATTTATAGGTAGTTAAAATCCCCCATTATTATCACCGTCCCGGCCCTTACAGCCCTTTCCATCTGTGCAAGGAGCCGAGTCTCCACCTCCTCATTAACATTCGGTGGTCTATAACAAACTCCAATGATTAACTTTGAACTACATCTGTATGCAGTTCCACTCATAATTCTTCAGCTTCATCACACTCTCCATCAACCAGGTCCTCTTTCACGCTTGCTTTTAGGTCACTTCTCACATAGAGACAGACCCCGCCACTTTTCCTTTTTACCCTATCTTTCCAAAAGAGAGCATAGCCAGGAATATTAATAGCCCAGCCAGGATTGAAGCCAAGTTTCAGCAATACTGATTACATCATAGCTCTCCTCATGCACCAGAGCTGCCAACTCACCTGTTTTGCTTGGCAGACTTCTGGCATTGGTGAACAAACACTTAATTGCATTAATATATTCTGACCGGTCACATACTATCCTCTTGGGTGTATTGCAACTAGGACCTGCTACTCTACTTACCTTGGGTTTATGTGCTTTGGTTACCCTACCTCTAATATTACCCTCTTGAATATGTTCCACACTGACTATCTCTATCTCTGGACCCTCCCCCCGTCGCCTAGTTTAAAAACCTCTCTAGGTGACGGGGGGAGGGTCCAGAGATAGATATAAAATTAAACATTAAACATCTAAACAAACATGGCTATGGCCCGGATTCACGTAGCACTTACGCCGACGTATCTCAAGATACGCCGTCATAAGTACAAATGTGCGCCCTTGTATCTATGCGCCGATTCCCTAAGTTATATACGTTGAAAAATAAGGCTTCAACCGCCCGACGTAACTTGCCTACGCTGGCGTATCGTTGCCGCATTGTTACGCTGGACGCAACGTTGGGAGCATTTGCTTAGTGAATTCCATGCTTGCCTCTCAACGTTGCGCCGGCGTAGCATAAAGAAGATACGCTACGCCTGCATAAAGATGCGCCAATGTATGTGAATCTACCCCTATATGTTCAAAACATGTGGATTGTCTACAGCAGACATGTCCAAAGTCTGTCTCACGGGCCAATTTCAGTCCACGTTTCGGTTTAATGTGGCCCCCTGGTAGTTTGGATATATATAGATATATATCTATATATATTGGCCCCCATGGCCACAAGAGATATATATACTGTATTTATCAGCGCTGCCTTGGAGGGGACAGGACGAGTACAGTCAGTTTACATACAGGAGAAATCTCCTGTTTTCCGGCATCTGTAATAGAAGTTCAGTCTGCTGGGCAGCCTTTTGACGACTGTTCTGTGTATCAAAAGAGGCAGGACTAAATAAAGGCCCCTGATTAAACAGAAGATTCCCCTGTCTAATCTGTTGATGCTCGTCCCGCCCCCTCTCTGTCCCCTCAGGCTGCATTCATGGCAATGGTGAGGCTATATTCATGGCAATGGTGAGGCTGCATTCATGGCAATGGTGAGGCTGCAGATGGGCAATGGCGAGGCTGCAGATGGGCAATGGCGAGGCTGCATTGATGGGTACTGACCCTTATTTTGCTTCACAGTTTTTTATTTAGGTGAAGGTGCATGTTATACACCGATAAATACAGCATATCCAATAACCCAAGCTCATCCTTAGTCCTGAGCCGCACTCATGGGTTTGTGGGGGCAACAAAAGATAGATATCTATAGATATCTATCTATCTATCTATCTATCTATATATATATATATATATATATATATATATATATATATATTATATATAATGTCCAAATAACACGCCTAAGCACATCTCTTCACCTCACACAGCCACAAAGGCAAGATAATTCTTGTTGGGTAGTGTATTCGTGCTCGGAATGTCAGGCAAATGGTCGGCCCTCACGCATGTTCACTTCATTAAATCTGGCCCTCTTTGCCTAAAACATATATACTGAAAATGACAGTGCACTTTTACTGCATTACCTTGCTCCGCTTGCCAAGTGGTGCAAACTAAACTTTAGAAAACTTCCATGAACCATCTGCAGGCTAGCCTTGCCTCTGAGAGAATGCTGAAACTATGGGGTTTCTTTTCTCTCAAACTAGAAGAAGGAAAAAGTGTCTGGTGATTAAACAAAAGTAAGGCAATAAATGTTACACCTGCTAGTCAGTGCTGAACAAAGATTTAAAGTAACAGGCAGACATTTAGGGTCCTTTCACACATGCGGACCATTCGTCCGTTTTTTAGACGTCCTTTTACGGACCGCAATGCTTTCCTATGGGTCCTTTCACACCCATCCGCTAACATCCGTCTCCGTTAAGCTCCGTTTTTTTGAACGGAAGAAAAAAAAAGGAACGGACGAAAAACAAATGTTAGCGGACAATCCGTTTAACATCCGATCCGCTAATATCCGTTTTTCATCAAAATATGTAATAAAAAAAAAAAGTTCTAACAAAAAAAAAAAAAAACGGATGAAAAAACGGATGAAAAACGGATGACAACTGATGAAAAACTGATGAAAAAACGGATCAACTGATGATAAAAGACGGATCTAAAAAACTAGGGTTGTCCCGATACCGATACCAGTATCGGGATCGATTCAGAGTATTTGCGGGAGTACTTGTACTCCCGCAAATACCCCCGATACCTAAATAGAATACTTTCTCCCCCCCGCACTGCTCGCCACTCGCCGCACACCGCCCGCCGCAGACCGCCGCTAATCCCCGTACAACTTGTAAACTTGTAATACCCGCGCAGCCATGTATAGACACGCGATTGGATGGATCCGTCCAATCGCGAGCAAGGGGGGAGTGTCTATACACGGATACGTGCATAGACACTCCCCCTTGCTCGCGATTGGACGGATCCGTCCAATCGCATGTCTATACATGGCGCCGCGGGTATGTGTTGAACTGGGATTAACCCAGCAGCAGCGGCGGTGACGGAGGTATGGGGGACATGACATTGCTGCAATATGGGGCACAGGACATGAATGCATATGTGGGGGGACATGACATGGCTGCATATGTGGGGGGACATGACATGGCTGCATATGTGGGGGGACATGACATGGCTGCATATGTGGGGGGACATGACATGGCTGCATATGTGGGGGGACATGACATGGCTGCATATGTGGGGGACATGACATGGATGCATATGTGGGGGACATGACATGGATGCATATGTGGGGGATATGACATGGCTGCAATATGTGGGGGGACATGACATGGCTGCAATATGTGGGGGGACATGACATGGCTGCAATATGTGGGGGGACATACATGGCTGCAATATGTGGGGGACATACATGGCTGCAATATGTGGGGGACATACATGGCTGCAATATGTGGGGGGGACATACATGGCTGCAATATGTGGGGGACATACATGGCTGCAATATGTGGGGGACATGGCTGCATTTGGGGACACGTTTAAAAAAAGTATCGGTACTTGTACTCGGTCCTAAAAAAGTGGTATTGGGACAACCCTATAAAAAACGGTCCGCACGTGTGAAAGGACCTGTGACGAGACCCTTGCTCGCCCAGATCCTGCTCTCCCGACACTCCTCTTCTTCTATTCGATCAGCTTGCAGCTTGCAACATCTGATGGCCCAGTCATCCAAGATTCCGGGATCCAACCTACAGCTATGTGCCGATTGGATCCATGAAGAACACACACCAAACGAGTTGTATATGTGCTCAACCAGAACTCCCCTTTATTGAAACACTCAGCTGGTTATATACAGGTTACAGCTTTCATAAATCAAAGAACAATGAAATCTCCACCCCCTTTTTCACACACTGGGGTTTCCATACAGAGACATCTCGGCACCGATGCCTTCAGCATGACTTCACTACCTCAGAAAGAATGACATTCCTGTAGACAATGACATCAGTGAAGTTTAACAGAATATGTTATCTAGCCGGGTTGTCTCCGCATAGAGAGGAGGTCATTACTACATCTGAGAGATCACACTTTTTTTTAGATAATGACATGCTAATCCAATACTCCTGATAATCAAAAGGCTCAAAACAGTGTTATCACACAATAGAAAGGTCTAAGAGCCGACTGAATTAACACCTCTACACACTGGACAATGAATGTCTTTCACAAGCCACTTAGCCTTTCAATAGTCCTCAATAGTCTAATTCAGTTCAATCCCCATCTACAGTAGACAGACACCTCATAATGTCCAAAGGCATCCTGCAATATGTCATATACATAATGTCTCATCTTATGTAATACATGAAGTATGATTTCACGGTCCATGACAGGACCCTTACACTTCCAAATAATGTATGACGAATATGACTTAGGCCACGTACACACGGAGGGACATATCCGCTGAAACGGTCCGACGGACCATTTCCAGCAGACATGTCTCCTCTGGATTTTGGTCGGATGGCGTGTACACACCATCGGATCAAAATCCCCGCCGGCAGACAGCACTGTGACGTGGCGGTGACGTTGACGCCACCACATCACCGCACCAGGAAGTAAAAAACGTCCACGCATTCGTCGAATCTTTCCGACGCTTGTGCGGGCAGATATGTCCGCTGGTGAGTGTACTGACCAGTGGACATATCCGACGGACATGTCTTGAGCGGACAAATTTTAAAGCATGTTTTAAAATTTGTCCCCCGGTCAGACATGTCCGCTAGCCCATACACACGATCAGATGTGTCTGCTGAACTGGTCCGTCGGACCAGTTTGAGCGGACAAATTTGATTGTGTGTACGCGGCCTTAGAGTCATACATTATTTACAGAACATAACCATGGCCACTATAAAAACATGAGTATTACTAGACATGTGCATTTCGTTTTGTTACGAATTCCGACACATTTTTCATTAATGGGGAATTCGGATGCATCCGAATTTCCGAATTACAAAATTAACGAATTTAAACAAATTCGAAAAAATGCGAATTCGAAATTAATTCGAAAAGAATTTGAATCGAATTCTAAAGGAATTCGAATGAAATTTAAAAAAATCTATTCAAATCGAATTCGAAAACAATTCGAATCGAAAACAAATTCGAATGAAAATTGAAAGCAAGTTTGAATCAAAATCTAAAAAATATAAATCGATTTCTAAAAAAGAATACAATAAAATAGAATATAAAATAATTAAACAATAGAATGAAAATCAAAGAATAGTAAAGAACAGAATAGAATTTAATAGAATGTAATCAAATACAATAATACAAATACAAAAACATACAATCAAATTCGGTTGAAATAATTTCAAATTCGGTTGAAATCATTTCCAATCCAGTGGAAATAATTTCCAATCCGGTGGAAATAATTTCCAATCCGGTGGAAATAATTTCAAATTTGGTTGAAATAATTTCAAATTCGGTTGAAATAATTTCCAATCCGGTAGAAATAATTTCCAATCCGGTAGAAATCATTTCAAATTAGGTAGAAATAATTTCCAAAGCGGCTGAAATAATTTCCAATCCTGTGGAAATAATTTCCAATCCGGTAAAAATAATTTCAAATTCGGTTGAAATAATTTCAAATTCGGTTGAAATAATTTCAAATTCGGTTGAAATAATTTCAAATTCGGTTGAAATAATTTCAAATTCGGTTGAAATAATTTCAAATTCGGTTGAAATAATTTCAAATTCGGTTGAAATAATTTCAAATTCGGTAGAAATAATTTCAAATTCGGTTGAAATACTTTCCAATTCAGTTGAAATAATTTCCAATCCGGTAGAAATAAGTTCCAATCCGGTAGAAATAATTTCAAATTCGGTTGAAATAATTTCCAATTCGGTTGAAATAATTTCCATCCTGGCTGAAATAATTTCAAATCTGGTTGAAATAATTTCCAATCCGGTGGAAATAATTTCCAATCCGGTAGAAATAATTTCCAATTCGGTTGAAATAATTTCCAATCTGGTAGAAATAATTTCAAATTCGGTTGAAATAATTTCCAATCCGGTTGAAATAATTTCAAATCCGGTTGAAATTTCAAATCCGGTTGAAATAATAAATATGATCGAATTCGAATCCGGTAGAAATATTATCGAATCTGGGAGAAATGTTTTCGAATTAGACCGTTTTTTTTCCAATCCGGTTTAAATAATTTCAAATCCGGTTGAAATACTTTCCAATTCGGTTGAAATAATTTCCAATCCGGTAGAAATAATTTCCAATCCGGTAGAAATAATTTCAAATTCGGTAGAAATAATTTCCAATCCGGTAGAAATAAGTTCCAATCCGGTAGAAATAATTTCAAATTCGGTTGAAATAATTTCCAATTCGGTTGAAATAATTTCCATCCTGGCTGAAATAATTTCAAATCTGGTTGAAATAATTTCCAATCCGGTGGAAATAATTTCCAATCCGGTAGAAATAATTTCAAATTCGGTTGAAATAATTTCCAATCTGGTAGAAATAATTTCAAATTCGGTTGAAATAATTTCCAATCCGGTTGAAATAATTTCAAATCCGGTTGAAATAATTTCAAATCCGGTTGAAATAATAAATATGATCGAATTCGAATCCGGTAGAAATATTATCGAATCTGGGAGAAATGTTTTCGAATTAGACCGTTTTTTTTCCAATCCGGTTTAAATAATTTCAAATCCGGTTGAAATACTTTCCAATTCGGTTGAAATAATTTCCAATCCGGTAGAAATAATTTCCAATCCGGTAGAAATAATTTCAAATTCGGTTGAAATAATTTCCAATTTGGTTGAAATAATTTCCAATCAGGTGGAAATAATTTCCAATCCGGTAGAAATAATTTCAAATTCGGTTGAAATAATTTCCAATTTGGTTGAAATAATTTCCAATCAGGTGGAAATAATTTCCAATCCGGTAGAAATAATTTCCAATCCGGTAGAAATAATTTCAAATTCGGTTGAAATAATTTCCAATTTGGTTGAAATAATTTCCAATCAGGTGGAAATAATTTCCAATCCGGTAGAAATAAGTTCAAATTCGGTTGAAATAATTTCCAATCCGGTAGAAATAATTTCAAATCCAGTTGAAATAATTTCAAATCCGGTTGAAATAATTTCAAATCCGGTTGAAATAATTTCCAATCCGGTTGAAATATCATCGAATTTGGTTGAAATATTAACGATAGCGGATGAAATATTATTGAATTCTGTTGAAATATTTTCGAATCCGATCAAAATATGATCGAATTGGAATCCGGTAGAAATATTATCGAATCCGGCAGAAATGTGTTTGAATTCGACCGTTTTTTCGAATTCGGTTGAAAACCATCGAATTTCGAAAACGAATTTAACAAATTTAACAAATTTAACTTAACAAAATTAATTAAGTAACGAATTAAAACAAAACAAAACAAATGTTTTCCTTTTGCACATGTCTAAGTATTACACATTTTAGCTTATAGGTACTTCTGTGACTGGCTACAGTATTGCAGTGATTTGCTAGTGTCAGGGCCATTTGAAGGAATTTTGGGGCCCCAAGCAAAATGTACATGGAGGCCCCCCAACTAGGGTGACCACATTTCCAAACTACCATTCAGGGACACCCTCCCTTCCCAAAAATCAGCTTGTGGTGTAACAAGGGGGCGGGGATTGTGCTCTTCCAGGCATTCCCAACCAGGACAAGTACTGTCAGTGAGTAAAGCGGTAATGTGGCAGCCATTTTGGAGGGCATCAGATTGGTCCAGGGAGTGGCTGTGTCAGTTTCATTTCGGGACACTGTATTGTCTAGAAATCAAGGCGCCCAGGACAGACCTGAAAAATGCGGGACTGTCCCAGGCAATCCAGGACACATGGTCACCCTAAAGCCAACCCCCCCGCACACATGCACGCAAAGCCCCCCATGTTCTGTTTACTCCCTCGGGGGCCCCTCTCCCGGGCCCCCCTCCCTAAGTTATTTTTACGCCCCTGGCCCCCCTCCCTACCGGGTCCATACTGCGTGGCAGGAGATTCAGTTTCCTGTTCCTGACTGGACTGACAGGAAGTAAGCACTCAGTGTGCACATCCTGTCAGTCCGGCTGGGAACAGGAAGCTGAATCTCCTGTACCGCACGTTACCCGGCCAGAATCCGGACTGACAGGAGGAAGGAAGAGGAGCTTGGCCACGCTACAGAGAAGGGGAAGTGACGACTCGAGGCAGCAGTGCTGCAGGCTCTCCATAGAAGCGTGGCAGAGGGACCGGCTTGGGGCCCCAAGCAATTGCTTGGTTTGCCTGCCTGCCTTGTAGCGACGGGCCTGGCTAGTGTATCACTAAACTGGCAACTCATATACTTTATATGAGAACTACTAGCTTTTGAATAGGACGTTCAATAATTGAGGGTTTGGATACATAGTCCTTCTTATCTTGCAATCTTCTGTTACCCACTGACACCCTGACTAAGGGTTGATCTTGACAGCATTCAACCAACACGAAGATATATCTATACTATTTTGATTTAATAAATGGAAGCTGACCAGCTATACTCAGAACTCCTACAGTAGAGAATTTGAATATCAATCTAGAAAATAGCATGTCAGCCACTAGTAAATGATGAAAATGAAAAACGAGAATTCAGTCAATATGAACAGATTAAAAAGCAACAGCAGGTAATTTACAGGTAATAACAAAAAACCTCACTTGTCAATGCAAGATTTAGTTTACATAGGAGCAACACCTATCAGTAAAGGCTTTACCGATAAAGAATGTTATCTGTTGATTTTGGTTATCTGATTGAGGATTTATTTTTTTGAAGTTATTTTCCTTGAGGAAATTTACAATGTATGTATACAACAGTACTTATTGCCGGGTTCAATACTATATAAGAGGCACTTTGTAGCTCAATTTTCAACTGGACAGAGAAGAAGACAAAAACGTTTGGGCTCATCAGGTAAGCACATCTTAGTTCATTGTCAGATGAGGTTAACCAACTAATGAAGAAATGGACAGACTATAAATTCATAAGTAATTTGTATACCATAAACACAAAATATGTGCCGTATAAATGTATTTTCCAAATCAATAGGTTTTTATTGAAAATTTAACAAATTTACAAAGACAACATATAGACAATTAAGGGGAAACAAATTACTTAGACATTAATTCTTCGATATGTGATACATTTAGAGGGTTTCTCAGTAACAAAAGTTGTATGTAATAAACAGACAAACCTAAGTAATAATTGTAATACAAGATGGAAAGCTTGTTAAAGGGTCACTAAAGGATTTATTTTTTTAGCTAAATAGCTTCCTTTACCTTACTGCAGTCCTGGTTTCATGTCCTCATTGTTCGTTTTTTCTCTGATGTTGCTGTAATTCTCCTCTGTTCTGGACACTTCCTGGTTATCTGTTTCCCTGTGACCACAGTACTGGGAGCTTCTAGTTTTGTTTTCCAAACCATCACTGCTCTATGGCTCTGTATAGCACTGATACAGGATAACATGCAAAAACGAAACTAGATGCAAAAACGAAACTAAAAAACTACAGATACATTATATGATTGATTTTTATCTATTTTTAAAAGGAATCAGTTAACTATTATGTTTCTTTACCCTGTAAACAGTCATTTCAGCAAATAAAAAAAATTCCTTTACAACTCCTTTAAACACAGGAACGAGGGACACCACTTCGCCACCTGGGCACCCCAGTTGGGATCATGCTGCGCACACAAGGAGTGCTGCGCCCCCCACCTACCCTGTGAAGGTTAATGTTCTCAGTTAATCAGATGGCTTAGTGTCGATCTAAGGCCACGTACACACGATCAAATTTATCTGCTGAAACCGGTCCGACGGACCGTTTCAGCAGACAAATTCGATCGTGTGTACGGGCGAGCAGACAGGTTTTTCCAGCAGACAAATTTTAAAGCATGCTTTAAAATCTGTCTGCTGGAAACCCGTTTGTCCTACATGTCCGCTGGTTAGTACACTAACCAGCGGACATATCTGTCCGCACATGCGTCTAATGGATTCGACGCATGCGTGGAAGTATTTTACTTCCTGGTTCGGTGACGTGGCGCCATCAACGTCACCGCACTGTCTGCCGGCGGGGATTTTGGTTTGATCGTGTGTACACTGATCAAACCAAAATAGCCCAGCAGATATATCCAATGAAATCGGTCTGTCAGACCGTTTTCATCGGATAAATTTCATCGTGTGTACACGGCCTTAGTGCTAAAACAAGATTAACCTCCCTGGCGGTATGATTCTGTCTGGAATTACGTACCAAAAGCGGTACAATTATTTTGCATGGAAATTCGGCGTTTTATACTGTAGGCCTGCAATTTTTAGGAATAACTCGCTTAAATTTGTCCAAACCAGAGTCTAGTAGACATCCCGGGTATGATAAAGTTTGAAACACAAAATCATAAAATTATAATATAATAAATAACTATAAATAATTATAACAAATAATAATGTAATTATAATAAAAATTATTCACTAATGTAATCAAATCAAAATCACTGAAATTTGCTCAGTTGCAGAATTGTCGCTGTCATTACTTTTATTTTTTTATGACGAATTTCCCCACAAATCGCTATCGCTCAATTCTGCAAATGATTATAATTTATTATCGCTGTTTTCTAGCTGCTCTAAAATCACTTTAGACATAAAGGGACACTTTTGGTTGCTATGGACAATCTACAGTTTGCAGGCACAAAAAAAATGTTTTTATTATGTAAAAGTACATGTAGGACACTGGGCAGACCACTAAGGACAGGGGGTGTGTGTACTTTTTACATACAGTACTGTAATCTATAAGATTACAGTATTCTGTATGTAATGTGTTTACTTTTTTGAATTTGCCGCCGGTCTCCGCCCCGTGTGCCGTTACGTCGCAGGGAACGGAGATCGGCGGCGCGCGGGCACTGTGTGAGTCGAATGGAGGACGCCACTCGCTCACACAGCGGGGATGCATCGCTGGATCCAGGGACAAGGTAAGTACAGTACCCCGCCTGGATCCAAGGTAAGCCAGCGCGTGCTGCAGGCTCTGCATTCACCCCGAGCGCGACTCGTGGATATCGTTATTTACAAAAAAAATCCAACCCGAGTCACGCTCGGGTTTACCGGCAGGGGGGTTAATAAATAAAAAATAAAAAAGAGTAAAATAAATTAACAAGAAATTAGGAAAAAACAGGCAGAGCATTGTATCTTTTTGGACAATGCGAAAGGCACTTTAGTGTCATTGTATACCAATCTACCCACTTCCCCCTAATTCTTTTAGTTTTAGTTTGATTTTTTTGGGTTAAGGCGTATAACATCTCGTGTGCTGCATGAGTATTAGTATTTATCACTTCTTTAAGTGACGGAGTCAGGTGATCCTTCCAATGTCACATTATTGTCAGTCTTGCATTTTTGGACAAGACCAGAGTATGTGGTACAATGTTCCCACCGCTCCGCTCCAGGTGTTAGAACTGTGTGGGGAAAATTTAGCTATTCTGTGGGGTGTCAGATACCATCTAAGAATGATTTTCTGTGACAATTCCCACAGGTTGTTGTTGCAGTGTACATGACGTGAAGAACCTTTCCCCACTGATTTATGGAGGAAGAGAAGTTTAGATCCTTCTCCCATACAGTCATATAGGACATTTTTGACAATGTGTCCTTGTTATTTAGTAGATTATAGAACAATGAGATGCCTTTAATCTTGGTGGTAGGGTTAGTGTAGTATTGGAGTACTCGCCAAGGTATATTTATTGTTGTATTCAAGTTGGAACGTAGTAGATGTGTAATCCTGTGATATGTGTAGTATCCTGAGTTGGGCAGGTTGTATTCTATTTTTAGCAACCTGAAGGTTTTAGGAGTTGGACCAATCATTATGTCTTCAAGTCTATTTACCCCATTTTTCACCCAACTTGAGATGTGTAAGTCTGGAATGATGTGGGTAAACTATGGCTAGGTAGTGATATTGTGGAGGTGGTTAAGTCTTGAGCAGGAGTAATCAATAATGTTGACAAGGCGTGAAGTTATGCTTCTATAGTAGGAGAGAGTGTTGAGTGTGGAAGGATGCGTTGCGAGTGAGCTATAAGAAAGTGATTTTGATTTGTGTTTTTTCGAATTCTTTCCATTTAGTATTGGGACTTGATTTAAGCTGTGCTAGTATTGAGGCAGTGTAATAATCCCTAAGTAATACTAAGCCGACACCCTGGCCTTCCTAGTGGTGGTCAATTTGGAGAATTCATATCTTGCTCTCTTCCTTTGCCAGAGATATCGGTTAACCATAGACTGGGCTTTAAAGCGGAGTTCCAACTACAAACTCACTTTTCTTTTAGAACCTTTCACAGGCACTTACAAAGTCATTATAAAACTCACGTCTCCTATTAAAATCGCACCCCGATGTCTGGTTTTATCATCTAAAATAACTTTGATGACTGCGTTCTGGGCATTGTCATTTTGCTTGTGGGCATGTGAAGCCCACAAGCACCCTGTTTCGTGATATGGTGCTGCTGAGAGACCAGCATGCACCTCCCATTCTGTCCCCGCCCCAGGTGCCAGGTCGCTTATTCTAGAAGCAATGTCATCAACTAAGCAGGTTGCCATCACAACAGGCGGGGGCGTCGGAAGTGCCCGTCCCTTTGTGATGGCAACAAAGATAACAAACAGTAGAAAAAGAGGATTGAAGTTTTAAAATATCATCTTCCAGGCTGCACTACTTGTTTTAAAATTAGATTCTAATTCGATCTAAGATTAGATCTGCCTTTTATCGCGTAATTTTCGGTTTGGAAGTCCCACGATCCTAGCCCTAACTCCTGGGAAATGATGACACACATCTCCCAGGAGCAGTAGCGAGTGGAGGTGCGAGCGGAGGTGCTGACGGAAATGACGGCACAAACCGAGGTGATGATGAAGAAGGCAGATTTTCAAGGTGAGTAAAAAAATAAAATTATCCAAATGTTGTTTTTTAAAGTATTATATGCACATTAATGGCAGATTAGGTTTTTGATGGAAACTCCACGTCAAGAAAGAAGGTGTTAGGCACTGGGATTGGGATGGTCCTAAAAAAGTATAAGAATTGTGGGAGCAGCACCATCTTAAAGGCTGCTAGTCTGCCTGACTAGGATAGTTCCGTCTTTGCTAAATCTCTGAGTTTAGAGTGTAATGTGTCCAAGAATGTGGAATAATTTGCCTTAAACACTGGCACTGGCAGGGGGCACTGGCAGGCGGTACTGGTATGCACTAATGAGGCAGAATTCCCTCTTCCACTGGGGACCGATGTCCCTTACACAGCAACAAGGGATCAGCTTTTTTTTCCTCCTAGCGCTGTCAGTGCGAGGAGGGAAAAAAAAAACGATTACCAAGCTTTGTTTAGATAACGTGATCAGCTGTCATTGGCTGACAGCTGATCATGTGGTAAGGGGCCGGGACCGCCTCCTTAATCGTATCCGTGATTGTCCGAGGCTCAGTGACTCAGTGCTCACAGCGCGCCCCACGCGCACCCTGCCTGGGGCATGTGCAAAGGGGAGGACGGCAATTGGGGCCCGCGCTGTAGGCGTCATTCGACTATAGCACGGGCCCCTAGTGGTTAAAGGCAATGTGTCAATGGCTCAGAATACCTCTTCAGATGTGAAGGGGGGATTGAGGTGTAGAAGTTGTGCTGGAGTCAGTTGGGGAAGAGACACATTCTTCAGAAAGTTATATATGATTCCTGGGTTTGGTTGTGTGGTGTTTGGATCATCTACTAAATTATACAGAGATCCTAATAATGACTAAATGCGTCAGCAATGTCTTGAGATGATAGTGTTTTTCTTTAGTAAGCGCGTGTGATATGTACCGTATTTTAGATTTGTACCTGCATCCCAGAAAGCGTTGAGCTAGGAGCTTCCCCGCTCTGTTACTATTAACATACTAATTCATGTTTAGCCTTCTGATGGATTTTTCAAATTTCCCCAAAAGAAGTAAGTGAAGGTCATAGCGAAGTTGGGCTAGTTGTTTAGAAATATAGGGTGTGGGATTTTGTTTTTGTTTTCTAGGTTGCAAATTTTAGTTGTAAGATCCTGTAGTTGCTGTTGGTGCTGCCTCCTCTTCCTCCTTGCCCCCAGTTTAATAAAGAACCCCTCATGAATGACTTATGGGCATTCCAAAGTGTAAACTTATCATCTACTGAGTTTTCGTTATCAATAAAATATTGCACTAGGTTTTGTTCCAAAATAGTTTTGGTATCTTTTAGCCTGTAAAAGACATGGGTTAACTTTTCTAATTTAAACAATTTCTGCTGGTGTATGGTGCTTTGGAGCATTGGGTGTGTTCTGATGGCAGTGGAGGTGGAGTCTAGGTGTGTCCGGGATTATGTTAAAGTCCCCACAGACCCACAGAGCTCCTATTTGTTGGACTTTGACTTTTCGGAAAAGCTTGTTGACAAAGCATATTCGGCTAGAGCAGGGCGTGACAAATTTGCTTGGAATTTAGGAGCCAGCTAAAAAAGTTAGAAGCCAGGAACGCGTCCCGCCCCGCCGAGCTTGTGTGCAGAAGCAAACGCATATGTGAGTAGCGCCGCATATGAAAACGGTGGTCAAACCACACATGTGAGGTATAGCCACGATTGATAGAGTGAACGCAATAATTCTAGCCCTAGACCTTGCCTAGACCTTGCCTGTAACTCAAAACATAGAACCTGTTGAATTTTTTAAACATTGCCTATGGAGATTTTAAAGGGTAAAAGTTTGTCGCCATTCCACGAGAGGACGCAATTTTGAAGCGTGACATGTTGGGTACCAATTTACTCGGCATAACATTATCTTTTACAATATAAAAAAAACTAAGCAATAACTAAAAAAGGTGTTTTTTTTTTTTTCCAAAAACGTGTAAGACCGCTGCTCAAATACGGTGTGACAAAAAGTATTGCAACGACCGCCATTTTATTCTCTAGGGTGTTAGAATAAAAAATGTTTATAGGGGCGTGGCCTAGCTGAGCAAGGAGATGGCTGCTTAGTCCAACAGCTCCCGCAGACAGAGGATAACTATTTGCCTTTCTGGGGAACTACAAAGCCCACCAGTCATAGGCAAGTCACACAGGAGTGCCTCAGCGTCCCGGGCACCGAAGAAGACCGGAACACAGCTCGGCCGTAACATCCCCGAGCTGTTTCGCTCCCTCCGCTCTGACTCACACGTGGCCTCGCAGGCTGCAGGGCCTACTTCCCCGAGCGTTTCTTGGTTTGGCCGTTCTGCCCTCCTGAAAATGGTCATTTTGCCACATCTCTTGTATCTTCTGCAGTGCGTCCCGATAGGCTTGTGCCCCTCCTTTTTTGCGGCATACAAGATGGCTGCCTCTGCATTTCTCTGGAAGAACTCTCATCCTCGTATCAAGTACAAGCGACTTACTCGCCCCAAAACCAGGGGCGGCATTGGCCTGCCTGATTTGTTCCTTTACTATTTGGTGAGCCATCTTACACGAATTGTGGACTGGAATGTGCATGCAACCAGGAAAGGATGGATAGAACTGGAGAACTCGTTCACACCATCCCCTCTTGACTCACTTCCCTGGATTTCGCCGCGGCACTGGCCGACGGAGACTAGGATGCATCCACTCCTCGGGCCCACCCTCAGAGCCTTTGTCTGAGCAACGAAGGATCTGTCATTCTCCTCGGTCCCAGGACTCTTAACCCCCTTGAGGGGTAACCCTGGCTTTGAGCCGGGCCTACCCTCTTCATTCCTGAATCGTGTATGGGCGCACGATCCGGTCCAAGCACGCCATTTTTTCCCCCGTGGCTCTCCTCGTCCCTATGAGGACTTAGTGTCCACCTCCCCGTCCACTTTTTTCCCTTTCTAGTCTTACAGACAAGTGAGACACTTTTTCTCCTCGCAATCGACCACGGAAATCTGGTAGAGACGACTGACACCTTTTAAAACCCTTTGTACGCAGACATCCCCACAAAGACACTTGATCTCCAGTATTTATCAGATTCTTTTGGACAGTAATCTGGACTTGCCGGACCCTGCTCATTCAGCATGGGAAACTGAACTCAACATTTCCCTTGGAGAGGACGACTGGGCCCGTATCAATGATTATACCCACAAGGGGTCCCTCAACGTAGCTATCCAGGAAAACTGCTACAAACTACAGACGCGCTGGTATAGAACTCCAGCTCTTCTACACAAATTTGTACCAGCGGTTCCGGAAACGTGTTGGAGATGCGGAAAGGGACGAGGGACCATACTCCACATTTGGTGGGACTGCGAATCCATCCAGCCTTTTTGGAAAGAAGTGCATGACCTTATCGCACACATGACTACTTATGTGCTGGACTACTCTCCGGCACAATATCTCCTGCATCATACACATTTGACCAGATCCAAATTCCTTAAGTCCTTGGTCATGCACATTGTGAACGCGGCGAGGCTCTGCATCCCGGTACATTGGCGCTCTGACGATTGGGGAATGGTTTAACAGGATTTCTAGAATTGAAGAAATGGAGGAGCTTGTCCATATTTCACAAGAGCGCATCACAAAATTGTCCACTACTTGGGCCTGTTGGACCCACTTTAAAAATGACTCAGCTTTTCCGAACCCATATTGCTTAACCACTTAAGACCCGGACCAATACGCTGGCAAATGACCCAAGGGGTTTTTGCGATTCGGCACTGCGTCGCTTTAACAGACAATTGCGCGGTCGTTCGACGTGGCTCCCAAACAAAATTTGCGTCCTTTTTTTTCCTACAAACAGAGCTTTCTTTTGGTGGTATTTGATCACCTCTGCGGTTTTTATTTTTTGCGCTATAAACAAAAATAGAGCGACAATTTAAAAAAAAATGCAATATTTTTTACTTTTTGCTATAATAAATATCCCCCAAAAATATATAAAAAAACATTTTTTTCCTCAGTTTAGGCCGATACGTATTCTTCTACATATTTTTGGTAAAAAAAATCGCAATAAGCGTTTATCGGTTGGTTTTCGCAAAATTTATAGCGTTTACAAAATAAGGGATAGTTTTATTGCATTTTTATTAATTATTTTTTTTTTTACTACTAATAGCGGCGATCAGCGATTTTTTTCGTGACTGCGACAATATGGCGGACACTTCGGACAATTTTGACACATTTTTGGGACAATTGTCATTTTCACAGCAAAAAATGCATTTAAATTGCATTGTTTACTGTGGAAATGACAGTTGCAGTTTGGGAGTTAACCACAGGTGGCGCTGTAGGGAATGTGTGCCCTAATGTGTGTGTTTACAACTGTAGGGGGGTGTGGCTGTAGGTGTGACATCATCGATCGCGTCCCCCTAGTACAGGGATGACGCGATCGATGCTGCGGCCACAGAGAAGCACGGGGAAGCCGTGTGTACACACGGCTCTCCCCGTTCTTCCGCTCCAGGGACGGATCGCCGCACTGCAGCGGCGATCGGGTCCGCGAATCCCGCGGTCCCGGTCCTGGAGCTTCGGACCGGGTCACGGGCGCGCGCCCGCGACCCACGGCTGGGTACTAAAACCAACGTATATATACGTTGATGTGCCCAGCCGTGCCATTCTGCCGACGTAAATGTGCAGTAGGCGGTCCTTAAGTGGTTAAAGTGCATCCAGGCCAAACTTAGGCAAAACAGGAACTTTATTGGACCAACGTTTTGATGCCCAACTGGGGATGGCCCTTTGGGGGGAGACCGCCGACACTGACGTCCCTCAATCGCACCTTCCCCCTTCCCTACCTCCCCCCTTCACCCCCCTTTTTTTTTTCTTTCTTCTCTCTCTTTCTTCCTCGTTTTCACTCCCTTTCTGCTCCTCCTTTCTCTCTTTTTTTCTTTTCGCTCTTTTTCCCTGTGCCCTCTCTTTTTTTCCTCACAATAGAGATGGAAAACGACAAGTGGAGACGTCCTTATGGTGGTTTCGTGCAAGATGACAATATTGTTACAGCCTATCGGTCTCAGGTCCTAGGTTTTGACCCCAGCCTAACGAGTCAGCCTTGGATCTTTACTATTTGTTTAATTGTTTGACTTTATTTCTGTTATTAACATAGGCCGTGTAACCTTATATAAACTCTTGTATCTGCACTTCTCGTTTCTGTACAATGTATTGTTCATTTGTCCTTCAATAAAATCTTTATGGAAAAAATGGGAAAAAAACAGCGCAAAAAATAATAAATGTGAAAAATTGATAATGACACTAAGGGTGTCACTATCAATCTTTTGCATTTATTGTTTTTTTGCGCTGTACCTTATATTTTAACACGTTCTAAGTGAAGGGAAGGAGATGGGCAGGCAGAAGGAAGCATAGGACTGCAGAAGGCCGCAAAGCCACAGCCTCAATTACCAGCCGGCATGGCCGAATGTAATCATGCCGGGGTGGGGTGCACGCACGGAGACAGGATACCCCAGCTGTGCCGTCCTAGGCACCAGGTCGCTAATTCTAATTGCAAATACGACCTGGCGCCCAGGGGTTTGTCGAGAGTTTGGAGAACATAGGTTAACAATGGTGTACTGTAAGGCATTGATATTGCAGATTATGATTAAGTATCGTCCCTGCAAGCACTTTGTGAAGTTGGAATGAAACAGTGTCCCGTATTGCAGTAAGGACCCCTTACTGCATTATCCTGGAATAACTGCTTGAAGTCCTGGAACATACGGGTACATCTCTGGTCAGTAAGTAAATATTGATTACGCTTTAATGGTTAGGTGAGGTCTACACAAACCTGAGAATTCTAAAATCAAACAGCAAATACAGTCAAATCAGTTTGATGCTATACCTAACATTTCATTGTGGTAGGATTATCATTTGTCTGTTTTGCTTCCATTTTTCTTTAGGTGACTTTCTGTAGAACCTTTCGAATCACGAGAATGACTTTTCTACACATTGCCACCGCCTTGTGGATCCTCTGTGGGGTTTCTGCTCAACTCAATAAACGTTAGTCTTCTTTTTTTGGAACTTTATATATTTTATATATTGACATTAATATTGTAATTGTTTATTAACCCTGTGTAAGCCACATGTAAATGATGAGACATAGACACATTAGATGAGATGACAGATAGATAGATAAATCTAAGGTATATCTATCTATCTACTGTATCTATCTTTCTATCGATCCTGCGCTGAAGAATAAAATAATGTCATAAATTGTAATCACATTAGATATTATACATACACATTCAGTTAGAACTGTTTTTTTTACATTTAAACATACTTTCTTACATAAATGCCCCCACCTTTTGGAAAGCATGAATAGGGGAAGGGGGTTTCAGACACTTTTATTAACAAACGGCCCTTTGTTTTAACCACTTCCTGCCTGGCCTATAGACAAATGATGCCTGGGAAGTGGTTAAGTTATCCTGACATCCTCTCAGGAAGTGCCAATCGCGGGCCCGCTCAGCGTCACGATCTGTCAGCGGCCACGTCTACAGGACCGAACGGAGTAACGGCTTATTGCCGGTACTATGTGACCGTTGTGAGGAATCACAGCAAATCACATGACAGCTGTGGACAATAGATGGCTTTCTTTCAGGCCATCCAATGTGTACAACTGTATTACTAGCTGGGATTGGTCAATTTGATCACATGGTACAGACAGGGCCAATCACAGCCCATCTGTAACATGTGATTAGCTTTGACCAATCACAGCTAATAACAAGAAAACAGACTGAATGAATCTGTTTCATTCAGTAAAATGCTCTGTAATGCACTACTATAAGCAAACATAATGTGTAAAAAAAAATCCTGATTACTTCCCCAGAGCAGTACAATGTTCATATGGTGACAATATATTGCTCTAGTCACACTGTGTTAAAAAAATAAATAAATAATAAATCATACAATAAAGAAAAGTGTAATAAAAAAATATTAAACTATACAACATTTTTTTTTTTGTACTGTCACCAGACAGTGTCCCTGATCACTGCCACACCAGATATATGATGAAGCTGTACTGTACTGGTGGCAGTATGTAAATAAAAAGTTGTGATTTTTATTTATTTTTCTCAATTCTCCAGAAAATTTATGAGCGTAGATCAGGGTTGATCAATTTTCAGATATAGATATAATAGATTGTGTACTCTATAACTTTGACACAGACTAAATAATATACACTGATTGGGTTATTTAGAAATGTAGCAGAATAAATTGTGGGCTAAATTTATGAAGAACAGTTATTTATTTGCAAAATTGTATAACAGAAATGAAGAAAAACATGTTTTTTTTAAAAACACTCTTTTAGGCTACTTTAACACTGGGATGGGGGGGGGGCGGTAAAGCGATGTTATTTTTAGTGGCGCTTTACTCCTTTTATAGCGCTAGTGGGCGCTTTTAAAGCGGAGTTTCACACAAAGATGGAACTTCCGCTTTAAATGATGGTGACCCCCTGACATGAATGAATGAATGGGAACTTATATAGCGCAGCACATGCGAAGTGAATCGCCTCTGGGCGCTTGTTGTTCCTGTCTCCTTTGAGATCAAAAGAGATGAGTCTTAATCTTTCTCCTGAAGACTAAGTAGTTCTCCTCCAGCCGAATGCAGGCTGGTAAGGCGTTCCATAGTCTGGGACCTTGGACAGCGAATCTCCTGTCTCCTTTGGACTTGTAT